>OY744525.1:7052388-7119888 GCA_963556195.1 Sepiola atlantica | reverse complement strand
GCCTTGTCTTGTTTAGAGAACGCCATTACTGCACCTGGAAAGATAACACGAAAATCATTAGTATGACCAAAAACTTGATTAAGCAAGCTTTAAAATGGCACCAGTTTTATTTTTCTACCTGGAATAGTTCATGAGATATACGCATTTGTAATGTTCCCAAGACTTTTGAAACACCCTGTATATATATAAAGAATGTACAAACCATAGCTAAACAACTGTTAGATGCTTATTTTTGTTCTTTTTCGTCAAAGGAACCATTTGTTAATCAAATGTTTTTATACGTTTTGAAATGTTTGAAATAGTGTTGTTTGGCATTTGATTTACGATTCCTTTCGAAAGTTTTTTTTCTATTTCATCTGATTTTATGTTTTTGCGTTCGTAATTATTGTTTTCATTTAAATGGTGATTGCGGTTTCTTTTTATTGTTCCTCCCTCCCCTGTTTTTCTCTGATAAATATTTTGTATTTCTTTCTCATTCCAGGAAGCGTGGAAGAAGAAATGTTCATCCGTGAAATGGAGATAGAATTTGTTGCTTCACGCTAAGAACGATTTCTTTAAAAGCTTCAAAAGACATTTCGTGTTTTGACTGCAACCGCTTTTGGAATTAAGGAAAACTACCAAATTGGATCCGTCGAACACGAGTCATTTCGGATTCCATTTGAAACCACGTTCAGTGTTCGCCCCTCAAACGGCTCCACATTTCCACATGACAGCATGCTTACCATCGAGAAACGGTTCCATTGTGAGATCTGCGGCAAGAAGTTCTTGCTTAGCAAGACACTCGAAAAGCACACGAAGACGCATGCCGAGACTGCGGACAAACCGCCGGTAGTGCAGCAAAGGCAGAACTATCATCACAATCATCACCATCAGCACATCCATCAGCATCATCCACATCAGCACCAACACCCACACCAGCATCATCACCATCATCATCATCCACATAATCACCCAGCCAAAGTTCATCAGAACAACAACAACACTGATGGGGGGGGAGGGGGGGTTATTATGGCACCTGCAGCTGGCGTAGAAGACGGAGATGATGACAACAATGATGATGACGACGACGACGATGATGATGACGATGACGATGACAGTTCGGAATCTGGAGGAGAGGATAGTAACGTGGTAGCCCCTGCTGCCGTAGCTGCTGCTGCTCCCGTGCCTGCTGCCCCAGCCCCCAAGGTAGATAACTCGTCAAAGCCTTATCATTGTGAGATCTGCTCGAAGCGGTTCGCAAGGCGAGGTACGTTGCGCATTCACAAGAGCACCCACTCTGGCGAGAAACCATTCCATTGCGACATCTGCGCACGCCGATTCGCGCAGAAACACCACCTTAAGACGCATAAACGGACCCACACTGGCGAGAAGCCGTTCCACTGCGAAGTGTGCACCAAACAGTTTGCGCGCAGTGACACGCTTCTCCGACATAAACGCATGCACAAAAGTCGAGAGAAGTAAATAACAGATAACCAAAAAAAAGAATGTTGATAAAACCAGAAATGGTGATCAGATAGGATTTGTCTAGTTACCCCCCCCCCCCCCCCTCCCCCTTTGTTATCGAACAATTCATCACTTTTTGGTTTGAAATTTAAACAGATAATTATCTTCGTTTCCCCCCGACATATGACTATTTTAGTTTTTTTCTTCCTTAAAGAAAACCTGTCTTTAAAAAAAAAATGCCTGTGTCTCATACAAATGAAGGTTTGTATGAGAGTCTGGAAGTCCGTGGGTTGGGGTTCGGTGTTAGGGTTCGGCTAAAGTTGTATGTTTAATGCATTTACGCACCCCTTTTTACAAACATCTGTCGATTAATGTCTTTATTTAATCGTCTTCTCGCCAGCTCTGTTTTTTAAGGGGGGGGGGAGGGGCACTCTGGATGGAAACAAAAATACTCGTATCATCCCGTCAGCTCTCTCTTACGAATGTGGACACTTCAGGCAATGGGTAACACCCGCCTCCTCCCCCTGAAAAAGAGACGAAAGGCAATGAATCTGAGACGATACAGATACTACACTTTGCTCCTCTCGATGTCTTATGTGACTGGAGATTTGGTATGATAAATCACTTCACACACAATATGGTATGATAAATCACTTCACACACAATTTGGTTGCATTTAAAAAGAAAATAATTCATGTCAGCCGACTGATACAATTGGAAAACGATTTGAAAATCTTTCACTAATTTATTTTTTACTCAATCTCACAAATGACTTTTTCGCTCTTAAATCCGTTGCTTAGGAATCGAAATCAGAGAGATCTTAATAATAAATGACGTTAAAAACAATTTCAGAAATAATTGTTTCAGTGGCAAAAGCTAGAAATAATGAAATTAAAGCCACTTCAGCACAAAAACCCAATTTTCAGGGCAACCAAGCGAAGAATAATAAATAGAATCATTTCAGAGTCGCAGGACAACTTTATTGTTGTTGTCGCACGCGTTTCAAAAATCATGTCAAAACCATTTATTAATGAAAACGAAAGTTACCTTCCCATTTTTTTTTTTTTTTCTCCATTCATGAAATCAGTTTTAACTGAAACGTAAAATGACAATTATTTAACAAGTTTTATTATTCGTGTTTAAACTTAATTAAGGATGAGACAAATTTGTGGTAAATATATTTACTTTCACTTTTAAACAAATTAAAATGAAAAAAAAACATTTTTTTAAATAAATTGATAAAATCTTTGTTGTTTTTTAGCAATCCTTTTTTTTTTTTTAATTTAATTTTTTTTTTTTTTAAATTTAATTTTTTTTTTTAATTTAATTTTTTTTTTTTTAATTTAATTTTTTTTTTTTTTTTCTTTTTTGTACTTTGTTAAATATGGTCTGATCGCGAAAATAACCAAGGCCGGGAGATTCCTTATTTGACAGTCCAGTCAAAAACCCTAACTAAAGAAGGTTTACAGAAATGGCTCTCTTTCTTGCAAAAAATGGTGGAATCTTTAAGTAGAATAAATGTGGAGTCGATGATTCTGGAATTAATTTTTATTTTTAATTAGATTTATTGAATCAAAAACAATGAAAAGAAAGAAAAAAAATGCTCGGCATCCTTGTCTTCAATTCAAACGTATTTCACATTTTAAAAAATATTTTACTATCGATTGCGGTTTTCAATCGACACGGATCTGCATAGTTAGAAGATATCTCTCATTTCTTTTGTTTGTTTCTATTGATACAACAGTCGAAATTATTATTTTTCTTTAGAACAAATCAACCATAATACTTGACCCCATCTTAATTCTAGCTAAAAATTACTTTCAAATTGACGGTTAATAGATCTGTTATTTATTTTCAATAATAATTTTTTAAAAATGGCTTGCCCAGTCTTTTACTTTGTGTAGACTTCGATTTTTTAAAGTGATTTTGAAGCTTTTAAATTATCTGTGCTTAGTATAGGGCTTTGTTTTTAATTGTATCATCAGGCAGACACCGTATTTTATTATAGACTAGCAGGGGTACCCGGCGTTGCCCGGGGCTCTCCCTCCTCCTCTCCGCAAGCAAAATAGGATATTGAGCACTTTTCTCCCGGACAACGGCGAGTATTTAGAAAATCAAGAAGGCCTCCAGAGCACTACTAAAATCACTTTTACCGATTCCCCCCCCCCTCCTTTTCATCTGCACAATAGTCCAAAGAGAAACGTAGATGGCGTTAAAATATTATACAAACCTATCACTACAGTAGCTCTATCTAGGACATTTAGCACTTTTCTCCCGGACAACGCCAAAGCCTCTGGGTCCTATATTGAAGAAGCCCCCCCCCCGGGGTGCTGGGTCTTATACTGTAGAAGCACCCCTGGTCCCTGTACTGCAGAAGCCTCCTGGTCCTATACTGTAGAAGCAGCAGAAGCATCCATGGTCTGTATACTGCAAAAGCACACCCGGTCTCTATACTGCAGAAGCCTCTGGGTCCTATACTGCAGAAGCCTCCGGGTCCTGTATTGTAGAAGCACTACTGGTCCCTATACCGCCCAAGCACCCATGGTCCCTATTCTGCAGAAGCATCCGGCTCCTATATTGTAGAAGCACCCCCGGTGCTGGGTTCTATACTGTAGAAGCACTCCCTGGTCCCTATACTGCAGAAGCCCTTGGGTCCTTTACTGTAGAAGGGTGTTTATTGTTTTTCACTTTTAATATCATTTTTGTGATTTTTGCATTAGATTAAATGAAAACTGGCATGTTTTCTGGGGGGAATCTCCTTTATGTGTGATTGTCACGGATAAACATATTTCTTCATAACCCTATCTTTAAAGCTGACTGTTGCACTGAGAAATTACTCCATTTAAAAAAAAAAAATTTTTTTCTTAATTTGCACGAAGAGTAAATTAAAAGCTGATTTAATAAATAAAATTTAATAAATAAGATTTGATTTAAAAAAAAAAAAAAAAAAAAAGTAGAATCTGTTTTTATCGTAACATGTAAACGAGTATTTCTTATTACGTTTTCGACCGTTTTCATGATATTGGTTGCTTCCATTGTCAAAATGTTTTGGGAGACGGCTTTTGTTATAGATAGTAACTTCAAACTGAAAGAGGGATAAATAAAGACCCGCCCAGAGATAGGTTAGTTTGGAAGTGAATTTCCAAAAGCTGGCCAACGCACGTTAAACCGAATATGAAATCCACTCGGATAGATAGAGATGTCGAGAAACGGAATCTAACAGATCATCTCATCAACGCGGAAACAAAAACCTCTTGACCATACAATAAAACTATGCAAACCAAAGTGATACGTGAATATCGCACACGATTCGACACGGCAGGTGGAGAGGCGATCTGCGAATGTGGTGGAAGTAAAAGATCTCCAAATGGATAGGTCTAAAGTTGAGTGACATCGTGAGGATTGGAGAGAGCATGTTGCCGGGTCATCTGTCGACCCACCACCACCTCCCCAATCCAAGACAGGTAAATATAAAGCACCCATGGGCAACTGGATATAGGCGTTGGTTAAGAGAAATTCTCGAGTTGAATTATTCGATCTAGTGAATGAACTTTTATTCGATATAAAAACGAAATGCAGAATGAGCGCCATCATCTTAAGGGTTTGGTTTGAAAGCCAAGCAGTTCCAGCTTATGACAAAAGGCATCCGAGAAGTCTTTACAGTCTAATGGCCGCAACGAAGATGAGGGAATCTGTCTGAAATGTGTAAATAACAGAAGCAAGCACTTCTTTTCTTGGCTGCGTCAATATATGCACAAGACGATCAAAATAATTGACAAGAAAGCAAAGAATGAATTTTTCACACGCGTAATTCGTTCCAAAAAATTTATTTAAGCTGATTAGATCTAGCTCTCATTTAAATCGTTTTAAGAATAAAATTTTTTTTATTCAAACGGACAATTTTGTTGTCGAGTAAAATATTTAGGAGAATTAAATCTGTATATTCTGAAAGTTGACGTGAGATTTTCAAAAAGGTGTAAATAATAGGATTCAAATTAAGTTTTTACTTCCGGTACGGAAAACGTTGATCAAGAAACGAGACACATAAGACGTGCTTAATCAGCAGGTGACTTGCACTATTAACAAAATTCGAGCTAATTTTTCGCTGTCATCACGGGAGACGACACACATCTGCCATAGAACTCGGCAAAAGTTGACTTTTCTCTTTTAGTTAAAAACGATTTTTTTTCTATGAAAAATAAAAATGTTTGAATTCTATCGTCGTCGTCATTTTTATTATTAAGTCCGATTGTTGCAGAGGTTCATTACGGAATAATTAAAAGTAACGAACGAGTTTTTGAGAAATCCTTGCATTCAATCTAAATTTTGATTCGTTTATTGAACATAAGGCCAAGTATTTCCGTAATCCGTGAATCCAAATGTTATTAAAACTACCTGAAAAAAGGCAAAGTTAATATGAAATTTCGTCATTTGCCTACGAACCGTAAACATCGAGTTTAATTCAAAAATCTCCGCTGGCCTCGGTTTTTCTGACTCGTTTAACTGAGTAAAAACAAATTATCAGTAAAAGATTCGTTCCGTTTATATTTTGTTAAGATTAATTTTTGATTGATTTCTTCCCACCCCCCTCCACACCACCCACCTTTATCGTAAATCTATTAATATTTCGATCAATTGATTTAAAGTTTTGTTTTTTTATTTATTTAAAAAAATTTTTTTTTTTTTTTTGCGTTAAGCCCTAGAATTAAAAAAGAAAAAAAGTGGATTGCGCTACAAACGAGATAATCGACGCTAAAAACTAAACTTTTACGATTTGTAGCGAATGTCTTCAAAGGTTTTTGCGTTTGTAAGAAGACAAAATGTACAGCAAGAAATCCTGCCGACCCCCCATCACTTCGAGAATTTGATTTTCATTCTTTATAAAGTATTAGTAATTAATGAAAACAAACGAATGTAAATTTCTCTCTGATCACCATGAACAATTAAACAACAACAATACGTGAACGTCTGCTTGTACCGCATTACTTGGTGCCCTAACTAAGAATCCCGTTCCGAGTAGGATAGACACTTACAGTTAAAACAACAAAAAAAAAACACTTTTTTTTTTCACCTGCCTTCTTCAAGCGGCCTTCCATCACATTTTTTATATACACATGCATTTTTTTTTTCTTCTATTTAGAGCAAACGGTCGTAAGCCTGAGCAAAAAAAAAAAGACTTTTACGAAATAACGGACCAGTAACTCCACCATCCTGAAATCAAATAACAATTATTTCACGTTACACGCCATCTTTTTCAGTCGGACTGAGTGCGGAACGACAACATATATTTCGGGTTTGTCTTAAAAAGCGATTTTTTTTTTTTTTTTTTTTTTTTTTTTTTTTTTGACTTTTGTTCAGAGATGTTTTATGAGGAGAAAAAGAAATAATCACTGATGGAAGACTTAAGAAATTCTCTTGGAATAATTTATTTTGAAAAGACAAAAAAAAAAATTTCTATTCCTACCCTAAACCTAACTCTCTGATTTGTTTGAAAACAAAATTTTCAAAGTAGACTTTTTATTTGACCATTTATTTTACCCTAATAATTTCTGTAATAGATTTGAACATTTTTTCCCAAAATTGCCTTTTTATGCCGAGAATTCAAAGAAAATGTCTTCCCGAATCGCTATTTTCACTTAAAAACTTTTCAAAGAAATATGTTTGAATAATTTGAAAAAGAAACGCTGGCAATTTCCGCGACCACGAAGAGTATTAGCAAGGATTGTTTTAAGTTATTAAGATTGCTCTTCGTTTATTTACCTCGGGGGTTTTTGGGGAGTTTTTGCATCGAATCCATTAGGTCAGTCGTGTTTAAAGTTTTTTTTGTTTTTTTTGTTTTAATGAAAAGTTAAACTAAACTATTTTTTACTTTTGATTTGAAAACATTTTCATCTAACTCTGACGCTGAAAGGCAATTGAAAAATTTTGTACAACTAAAAAACAACTTTTTTTTTACCCCCTCCCCAGATATTATTGAACTTTTTCTTTGTTTTTCCGCAAACAATTCGACCAAGAGAACAATTTAAAAACAAAAACTCACAAATGTCTTTTTCTTTTTTTTTTTTTTACTTGAAATTCTTTTTAATGTTTATTTTCTATCCTTAACGTGTTGCGTGGTCCTTTTCCTGGATTCACTCTTCTACGATTGTGTTTTTTCTTGAAAATACGCAGAATGAACATGGGGGACATTCACTGTAGATGAACAATACAGCTGAAGAAGACCAGAAGACATCTAGGCCGAAACGTATTTGGTTGGTTGGTGGGGGAGGGGGATAAACTGCAAATAATTCCTACGTTTGTTTCATCTCCATGTCATGATGAAATAATTTCCCTTTCAAATGCTTATCTACTGACTTTCTAGTTTCATGTCGGAACACCAATTCAAGAATGACGACGGACCGACTGTCGCAATTCTGACAACAGGAACAAAAAAAAAAAACTTGGTTCTAGTCAGTTGATTTCAACTGAGGTTTCTAAACATTGATCAGTGAGATTTTTCTTTTTAAAATGCCTCCCAGGCATTACATTCACCTGCCTTATGTGAATAAAAGTGCTCATTAGAAATGTCTTCTTCAAGAAAACAAACAAACAAACTTGTGCTCTTTTCTTAGAATATTGTGTGCCGTTTAAAAAATTTTTTTTTTTGGTTTCCTTCTTTCATTGCAATCAACAACCAGACTTGAAACTTCCCACATGGCTTTTTCTGCCTGTGCCTTTCAGAAGGTCATTTGTACATTTTCCAAAGGGAAATAAATAAAGACTTGGTCAGAGATAGGTTTGTTTGGAAGTCAATTTCTAAATATCATCCATCATCTGCCAGTATGTAAAACGGACGTTAAATCGATGACGATGATGACGATGACTTCTGGTAAAAACATCATTTAATACTAGTTAAATCATAATATAGTATACTAGTTAAAAGGATAATATTGTATACTAGTTAAAGTAGAAAGTAGACTTTGGGTTTACTTTCGGCAGCCTCATAACTCTCGCTGTCCTTTAGTCCTTACATTCCATGAGCGATTTTTCTGACAAAGGGGAAAGAGTTGCTGTTTTTTACATCCACCTAACATTTAATGTTGGCTAATGTGGGACCTATTATGTTAGAGACTCTTTTTTATACCCTGTCCAAGGGGCGGAGAGACTAGTGGTTGGAGCACTAGCCCAGATGTTGCAACAATATTCCATGCATGGTGACTTTGTAGAGATATAGAATACCGACAGGTTGAGACGTTTTCTAGTTCAGTAGATGGAGACCACCTTGTTTGCAGTAGTGTCTATGTATTTATTCATGTTACCTATGAATGTTAGGCCAAGGAGTTTGAATGTTGGACTCTGAAAGGTGGTACGTAAGGTTTCTAATTGTTAAAAGAAAGGAGCTTTGTCTTGGTAGCGTTAAATGCAACCATCCATTGTTGGACCCATTCCACTACGGACTGGAGGTCATTTGCTAAGGATTCAGCCGTTGCCTTGGATATGCGAGTGTTAGATTTGCTCTCATAGCAGGAATAGTGCATGTTGTTTTCAGCAAATATACCCATCTCGGACACGATTGCATCAGGTCGTTTATGAAGATTAGGAATAATAAAGGTCCATGGATCGACTCCTGAAACATACTCGCATTAATGTGAGGTTATTTAGATGTCCGGCCATCAGGGACGACCTGGATCTTTCTTTTAGCTAAGAAGGATCTGATTATATTAAATATTCATCCAGTAATACTTTACGAGTTGATTTTTTTGAGGAGACTTTCATTCCACACCTTGTCGAAGTCGTACCGCTCTAGCTTCACCTGTCTTATCCAGTTTATGATGTATGCATTCAGAGATGACTCTTAGGATATCTTTAGTAGAACAGGATGGATTTCCTACTGTTTGTGAAAAAGAAGTTTAGCATTTTTAAGGTTGTGAACTATCGCTAGATTGATTAATGATTCAAAAATGTTAGCGAAGAACAGGATTAGACTTATCGGGCAATAATTTTTCAGAGCTCTTGAAAACTGGTACCACAGAAACAATTTTCCAGCTGTCAGGGAAGCAAGAGTTGGCAAGGCATTTGTTATAAAGTTTGGAGATAGTAGAGCATTTTTTTTTTATTACTATAATAGGGATAAGATCGGGTCGATATGTTTGGAGGTGTCAAGCTTTTTTATGACAGCACATGGGAAAGGGTGAATGAGCAGATCATTAAGTATGGTTTCTCTCTGTAGTAAAAAAATTAGGAGGGAGTAGTTTGTGGAGTCCAAGGTGGAGTTTAAGGCAAACTGCTTGGCAAGGAGTTCGGCCTCATCCGTTACTGTGCAAGCGATGTCATGGTGGTTGGATAGTGGGGTATACAAATATGCACGCATGCAGCTGTTTCATTATAGAAGGCGCAAGCGCATCAACTTCAAAATTTGAAACCTGGACACTAGTCACTACCACTTGTGACGATCGATTTTCTACCAACTAAGCTAACGAACCTGCTATGGTGAGTGGAAGAAATTATATCACTTTTAAATGAATTTCATTTGTTTACATTTTACTCTGCTGATAACTGAGAAAACTCTATTTTTATGGAAATGGAAACCACTACTTCCTCCATCCATGTCTATGTATCTAAAATAGTCATCCAAGACAGCTGTGTCAGCATTTCACAACTCTTATAACTGTCTTCAGAAGTCTTCAGTAATTCACAATTCTTCGTATCGCCCGCACCGAAGATTGAACCTATCAAGTGGAACTGAATTTACCTCAGTACTGTATCCACTGCGCCACGGGTCCTCGCGGACCGTTCTAGTTTGAATTTTGGGAGCCTTAAACTTATTCTTGTTTTTTCTATGTGTAGTCTTACTACTTCTCACTATATATCAGTACTTGTATTTTTATCACTGTGTGTGTGTGTGTATATATATATATATATATATATATATATATCACTGTGTGTGTATATAAACGTTGTGATGCTAACACTCAAGATGAGAAATGTAGTCCGAATAACCAAAAATATACAAATTATCAATCGTCATCTAAAAAATTCAGAAATATAAACTGTTTCAATCGAACCGTGTGCGACGGAATGTTAAAATAAAATGGTGAATAAATCCATAAACACATTTTAAAGTTTCTCTACACTGTCACCGTGTGCTGCGTGATCTTGTTGCGTGCAATGGCTGCAGAATATGCCGACTGCACTCCAGCAGAGGGTAAGATTCCCCCAATGGGACATCCGTTGGTTGTGAATGGCAATCAGTGATGTCTAAAGACTGGATCCTGGTGGTTGAGCAATCTGTCCTGCTTACCTAAATGTTCACATAATTTGCAACACTTCACTTAGCCCTTACATGAGCCAAAGTTGTCGAGAGATTGGAGAGGCCCGATCTGACCAAGGGTCTGCCAATAAAAAAAGCCAGTGCTATCACTACAAGATAGTAAAAAAAAATTTTTTTAAAATGGCTATTATTAAGGGGAAACAACTCCTACTGAATATTCACACACGTCTTATTTTATTATAAATAATCATTGATCAAAACAGCTGCAATCTTAATGAAAATCCTTGAATGCGGAAACCAACCCGCATCAGCTACAAAGGGTAACAATTCACAAGGAATTTACAACAGAGAAAACACGAAGAACAGCACAACACGAACCAAGGAACAGAAACTGCAAGGAACATCACTTCATAATCCCCCGACCCCCCCAATAAATTACACCGGTCTCAGCTAATATCACACAAAAAATGAACTAAAGAATAGAAATTGCAAGAAGCACCATAAGCCCCCCCCCCCCCAAAAAAAAAAACACCAGACAAAATATTTGTAGAGGGACGAGGAGGATGAGAAGACCGAGGAGGGACAGCACAAACCAGACTTCCACTGGAAAAGTGCGGAGAATGCTGGGACCTTGGGGAGGCTTATTGCCACTCAAACCCCAGAGAAGACCAATTGTCCTAACCAGTGAGAAATCAATGGTAAGCGGCTGTTGCGATACCGCAACGTTATTTGCGGTGGTTATTGAAAAGAGGTGAAGAATACTGGAAATCTGAGGAGACTTGTTGTCACTCAGACTCCAGGAAATACCACTGGTTATTGTCGGTGAGCAATCACTGACGATGATCTGTGTGAGAACTCCTAGTGAGTACAAATAATAATAATCTGGGTCCTGTCGTTATCATTTGTTAGCCCCGACTTGAAATCGTGGACGCGTCTCGATGCAAAGAAATAGGAATCAAGTATTATCTGATGTGGCTAATGTTTGTGTCGCGGCGTTGCCCGGGAAAATGTATTAACTCCAGAAATTGCTGGCGTTGAACTATTGAGTTAGTTGTTGCTTATAGTTGTTCGGCGTGAACGCAGACCCCACAAGTTTAAGGTAAAACATACGAGAAAGGGGGGGGGGGATTGCCACCCGAACGTTTAATGGAAGTTTAATTGGCAACCTGGTCTTACGGTTAGTGTTGTGTTTGACAAAGGGCATTTTTGCTTAAAAAAAGACATGGGACCGTTAAAAGTCAATTTCACTAAAAATCAGAACAATGAAAAAAATAAAGCGATAAGAAAATAAATGTATTTGCTTTTTTCTGTTTTCTTACTGGTTGTCCAGTGCGAACGCAGACCTTACGATGTCAATGTAAAACTGTTTGTTTTTTCGGGGGAGGGAGACACCCGGAGTTATGGTGGAAGTTTTTTTTGTTTTTTTTTGCTTAAAAAAAGATGTGTGGCCTTTAGAACGTAGTGTCACCAAAAGTTTTTAAAAAAAGACAACATTTCTCACCAAAAACAAAAACGAAGAAAACAAATAGAAATACCTAAAAAGTCCGAATTAGAGACGGGCGGGATTCTATAAAGATGAATGAAATCATCTAAATAAATCAGTGAGTGTTTTTTTGTTTTCTGTTTCTGGAATGGGGGTTTATTTTGTGTCTGTTGTAACTTGTTACCGGATTTTACCGAGCCAATATGGGCAGCCATGGGGGTTGATCTATACAAGCACCAATCATAAAAATGAAACCAGGAATAAAAAAAATTAAAATCGAAAACCAAAATGGTTACAGAAAGTTCTTTTTTTTTATGGAAATTGCTCCAGACAAGGCATGAAGCCACTTGATGTAAGAAGCTAACAAAAACAAAAGATGATTATCGCAAAGACAAGAGATCCCTATTGACCTTAGTCTTGAAAAGACCAAGGTTATAGGTAGGAGGGGAAACAGTCAGCAGGAAGAGAGTTTCACAAATCTGCAATTCTTGGAAAGAAGCTACTGGAATAGGAAGCTGTATTACAATGAGGTATCAAAACAGCAAATTGATGGAGACCACTAGACCAACGAGCTGCAACAAAAGAAGCAGGGAATAGATGAGACAATTCTGAAGAACGCATGCCATAATAGTAATTATAGAAAAGACTGAGACTAGCTACATCACGTCTGTGAGAGAGAGGGTGCAGAAAAGAAGAAAGGGTGGGGGCCAATCAAATTACAGATACGTTTCTGCACCTTATCAAGAACACTCAAATGGGACAGAGATTCACCAGCCCAAATATGACAACAGTACTCCATACATGGTCTGATTGAAGATTTGTAGAGATAGAGAATAGCTTCAGGTGCGAGAAAGTGTTTGGAGCGATAGAGATAACCGACTTTACGAGAAGCAGAAAGAGCAATGGATCTAATGTATGAACTCCAAGAAAGATTTGATGAGAATGAAAGACCAAAAAGTCTCAGAGTTGATTTCCCCTCAACAGCAGGGCCATCCATGAAAATCTCAGGAAGAAAAGGGACATGCACACGATTGAAAGACACAAGCTGAGTCTTAACTGGATTAAATGAACCAAGTCATTACGTACCCCAATCCACAACTGAACCCAGGTCAACTTCTAGATCAGCTGCATATTTCGACTAATCCGAGGGAGATGGGCGAGAAGCAACACCAGAATAGAGAGTGGTATCATCAGCATAGACGTTAATTTTCTGGACAATATTCTCTGGAAGATCATTGATATTGAGAAGAAATAGTGTTGGGCCGAGAATAGAGCCCTGAGGAACACCAGCATTGATAGGAAAAGAGAATGAAGAGACACCGTCTAAAGTTACTCACAAGCTTCGATCAGAAAGAAAATACCTAATAATGTCAAGAACCTCACTACCAATACCCTAACCCCAGAGTTTTTGTAGGAGACCAGAATGCAACACTGTGAAACGCCTTCGAAATATCAAGCGCAATGATCCTTCCCTCTCCTGAATTATTCATAATCCGCTCAGTTACAATAGTTAAAAGATCAGCAGTTGAACGAAAACCACGAAAGCCATACTGAACATTATTAAAGAGGCCCAGACTTTCCAGGAAATGAACAAGCTTGCCATTGAGCAACGTTTCAAAAATCTTGCTCATAACAGAGACTAACAAGTCGATACTTAGTTGGGTCACCAGCATTTTTAAAGATCGGGACAACAGGGGACTCATTGTAACAAGAAGGGAAAGAAGACTAAGAGAGATATTAGGGGACCTCCACAGTGAATGGATGGGACTTAGCTGATTGTCGGATTGGTCTAGTGAATTTACGTCGAGGGGGCACCAGAGCAGCTAGTTCATCAGAGCACAATCCATTGAAGTATTTGTAAAACAAGCACAAGGATGCAACATTGCGGCGATGGGACAGGGGCTGGAGCTTGGTGGATAAGTTGGTGACTCTTTTTTGGACCTTGTCTAAGAGGGAGAGACTAGCGGATGATGCACCAACCCAGATGTGACAACAATACTCCATGCATGGCCGGATGGACATATAGGATAATGTCAGGTGTGAGAAGTTTTCTAGCATGGTAGAGGGAGCCCACCTTCTTTGCGGCAGCCTTGGCAATGTCTTCAATGTATTTGTTCCAATTCATGTTACCTGTGAATGTTAGGCCGAGGAGTTTGAATGATGAACTCTCAGGTCTGGTGTTATTTGCCATGACAATCGGTGGTTGAAGAGGTTTCTTGTAGTTATTGAAGGAAAATAGCTTTGTCTTTGCGGCATTAAAAGTTACCGTCCATTTTTTACCCCAATCCACTACAGCCTGGAAGTCATTTTCTAAGGATTCAGCCATTGCCTCGGATATGTCCGTTTTGCTCACATGACGAGAGTAGAGTGTCAGCAAATATTCCTATCTCAGACTTGATGTCATCAGGGAGGTCATTTATGAAAATCAGGAACAATAAAGGTCTAAGGATCGATCCCTGGGTAACACCAGCATTTACGTCATGTTGTTTAGATGAACGGCCATAGAGGACAATCTGAATCTTTCTTTTTGTTAGGAAGAATTTAATTATATTATAATAGCATATGAGTTCAGTTTTAGGAGAAGCCCTTCATGCCAGACCTTGTCAAAGGTCTTGAATATATCAAGCGCTACCACCCTAGATTAACTTGCCTTGTCCAATGTATGATATATGCGTTCAGAGATGACCGTTAGGATATCTGCAGTAGATCATGCTTGTCTAAATCTGTACTGGTGATCAGAAAGAAGTTTAGCATTAACTAGGTGCCAAACTATCGCTAGATTGATTAATGATTCAAAGATTTTAGCAAAGATCGGGAGTAGACTGATTGGGCGATAATTCTGAGGATCAGTTCTGTCTCCAGAATTCTTGAAGACTTGCACCACAGAAGCAATTTTCCAACTATCAGGAAAGCAAGATTCAGCTAGGAATTTATTGTAGACTTCACCCAGCATCTTAATTACATCCATTCCAATTAGCATGTTGAAGCCTAACAACAGACCGTCCACGACCAGAACATCAAATTTTACTGGGCTTACGTTATCTACTGCCAGCATGATAGTCCCGACACCACTACTGCGGAGACTTTCACCGTCGACTGCTAGAATGTCCAATGCCTGCCGACTCTAAGGATTGCAAATCCAGTTACATTCACTTTACTGTATGTTACGAAACCCACATCTCGGCTGGTGCACCAACCACTAGCATTTCTCCCAATTGGACAACGTACAAAAAAGAATAGGTTTTGCACTGTCTGTCAAGCTCCAGCCTGTTTTACATCGCTGCGATATTGCACCCCTGTGCCTTGTACCACCCCAATGTAAATACCTGACTAGCAGCGAAGTCCTGCGATCAGGATCAAGGAACAAGATTTCAACACCGAGTTCGATGAGCAGACCAAAGCTTGGACAGCATCGTGGAAATGGTCAGGTAGTTAGCCACCTAGTGGACTTAAGAATAAGCTGCCTGAATATCCCATGTCCGCTTAAGTTCTGCAAGAGTATCGCCACGAGCTAGAAACGTAACTGAACAATGGATTGCTGCTTCCCTATCCTTAAGAGGAACTTGGTCCCCCAAAAGGCATTCGAGTCTAGTTTTTCATTTGTGTCTTAGAAGCATTTGTGTCTAGTTTTTCATTTGTGTCTTAGAAGCATTTGTGTCTAGTTTTTCATTTGTGTCTTGTTTTTCATTTGTGTCTTAGAAGCATTTGTGTCTTGTTTTTCATTTGTGTCTTGTTTTTCATTTGTGTCTTAGAAGCATTTGTGTCTTGTTTTTCATTTGTGTCTTAGAAGCATTTGTGTCTAGTTTTTCATTTGTGTCTTAGAAGCATTTGTGTCTAGTTTTTCATTTGTGTCTTGTTTTTCATTTGTGTCTTAGAAGCATTTGTGTCTTGTTTTTCATTTGTGTCTTGTTTTTCATTTGTGTCTTAGAAGCATTTGTGTCTTGTTTTTCATTTGTGTCTTAGAAGCATTTGTGTCTTGTTTTTCATTTGTGTCTTAGAAGCATTTGTGTCTAGTTTTTCATTTGTGTCTTAGAAGCATTTGTGTCTAGTTTTTCATTTGTGTCTTAGAAGCATTTGTGTCTAGTTTTTCATTTGTGTCTTAGAAGCATTTGTGTCTAGTTTTTCATTTGTGTCTTAGAAGCATTTGTGTCTAGTTTTTCATTTGTGTCTTAGAAGCATTTGTGTCTAGTTTTTCATTTGTGTCTTAGAAGCATTTGTGTCTTGTTTTTCATTTGTGTCTTAGAAGCATTTGTGTCTTGTTTTTCATTTGTGTCTTAGAAGCATTTGTGTCTTGTTTTTCATTTGTGTCTTAGAAGCATTTGTGTCTTGTTTTTCATTTGTGTCTTAGAAGCATTTGTGTCTTGTTTTTCATTTGTGTCTTAGAAGCATTTGTGTCTTGTTTTTCATTTGTGTCTTAGAAGCATTTGTGTCTTGTTTTTCATTTGTGTCTTAGAAGCATTTGTGTCTTGTTTTTCATTTGTGTCTTAGAAGCATTTGTGTCTTGTTTTTCATTTGTGTCTTAGAAGCATTTGTGTCTTGTTTTTCATTTGTGTCTTAGAAGAATTTGTGTCTTGTTTTTCATTTGTGTCTTAGAAGCATTTGTGTCTTGTTTTTCATTTGTGTCTTAGAAGAATTTGTGTCTTATTTTTCATTTGTGTCTTAGAAGCATTTGTGTCTAGTTTTTCATTTGTGTCTTAGAAGCATTTGTGTCTAGTTTTTCATTTGTGTCTTAGAAGCATTTGTGTCTAGTTTTTCATTTGTGTCTTAGAAGCATTTGTGTCTTGTTTTTCATTTGTGTCTTAGAAGCATTTGTGTCTTGTTTTTCATTTGTGTCTTAGAAGCATTTGTGTCTAGTTTTTCATTTGTGTCTTAGAAGCATTTGTGTCTAGTTTTTCATTTGTGTCTTAGAAGCATTTGTGTCTAGTTTTTCATTTGTGTCTTAGAAGCATTTGTGTCTTGTTTTTCATTTGTGTCTTAGAAGCATTTGTGTCTTGTTTTTCATTTGTGTCTTAGAAGCATTTGTGTCTTGTTTTTCATTTGTGTCTTAGAAGCATTTGTGTCTTGTTTTTCATTTGTGTCTTAGAAGCATTTGTGTCTAGTTTTTCATTTGTGTCTTAGAAGCATTTGTGTCTTGTTTTTCATTTGTGTCTTAGAAGCATTTGTGTCTTGTTTTTCATTTGTGTCTTAGAAGCATTTGTGTCTTGTTTTTCATTTGTGTCTTAGAAGCATTTGTGTCTTGTTTTTCATTTGTGTCTTAGAAGCATTTGTGTCTTGTTTTTCATTTGTGTCTTAGAAGCATTTGTGTCTTGTTTTTCATTTGTGTCTTAGAAGCATTTGTGTCTTGTTTTTCATTTGTGTCTTAGAAGCATTTGTGTCTTGTTTTTCATTTGTGTCTTAGAAGAATTTGTGTCTTGTTTTTCATTTGTGTCTTAGAAGCATTTGTGTCTTGTTTTTCATTTGTGTCTTAGAAGCATTTGTGTCTTGTTTTTCATTTGTGTCTTAGAAGAATTTGTGTCTTGTTTTTCATTTGTGTCTTAGAAGAATTTGTGTCTTAGAAGAATTTGTGTCTTGTTTTTCATTTGTGTCTTAGAAGCATTTGTGTCTTGTTTTTCATTTGTGTCTTAGAAGCATTTGTGTCTTAGAAGCATTTGTGTCTTGTTTTTCTGAAATATGAGATTTTTTTTCTATTCTCGGGAATAATGAGCACTCTGTACAGAATCATACTGAATTATGAAAGAAACAAGAGCGATGAAAAAAAAGAAAAAAGTGGTCAATTTTTATGCGATAGCGACACAAATTTTAATATTTGATATATTTGCATTCATGATTGGTTTTGTTTCGTTTTTTTTTCAAAACTTTAATATTAAACAAACAAAAAATTTGAAATTTTTTTTTTTTTAAATGAAATAAGGTCCAAACATGACAAAAGAAAATTTCAGTCACAGCTCTTAACAGTTGGTGGTTCAATCGTAAAGATGTAACAGATGCTGTTCAAAACTTTAACAGATGTAATTAAAAAAAAAATGTTTTAATTATGAATCGTCTTTACAATCAATATCTTTGTAAAGTGAAAATATTTTGATATTCTAACTTATGAAGATTAGCAATGCATCGGTAAGCAAGTGTAATTAAGTTTTTAAGCACCGAGGATATTTTCTAAAATTCACAACGTATTACGTTGGTTATGCACACGTGTGGAAAATAAAAGACGGTTTAAAAACGTGTAATAGACAAAGACATTTCATTTATTAATAGTTTGTCTATGACAAACAATAAAGACAGTAAAAACGATACAAGTAAAGCATAAGATGACATACTCAAATACATTGTTCCCATACAATAAAAATGCACAAGTTATTCATGTAAAAAGATAAAAAGTGAAGACAGGATTTTTTCATGGCATCTTTTCTGTTAGAACTACACCAAAGCTGATGTTATCTGTAGCGTGTCCGGTCACCAAATGAGGAAGAATCTGGTCTTAATTTTTGACCACGTGTTGGCACGAGAGTTTGCATAGGTTCTTTTTATTTTTTTCTCTTATTTATGGAAGTCGCTCCAGACAAGGCATGAAGCCACTTGATGAAAGGAGCTAAAAAAAAAAAAAACTACTTCAACGTCAAAAACTAGCTCACGATTCCGACCCAGAAAACAGCAATTCTTCCCCCTTTGCCAGAAACATCGCTTGTGGAATGTGAGGACTAAAGGACAAAATAAGGGGAGCGATAGTTACGAGGCTGCCGAAATTAAACCCAAGGTTCACTTTCTATTTTTGTGTTCATCATGACATTTGAGGTTTAACTTTTTCACTAACGAGCATAACTCTTGTCTAGAAAACAATTTCTCTCCAAAGGGAGGTAACCCTGGTCGCAACATGTTCGCAAGAATTCGCACTTGAGAAAAATGTGAAATTAGAATGTCTTCTGCATTTTCAAAAATCGAAGAGACGGCGTGGAAGTTCTCCCAATCTTCAACAAAATTGGGGCCTAAAGTTATTCTTTGTTTGACCAAATCTGAACTGTTTTAAAGTTATTTCCTCAGAAATGACCTTTTCCATTCCCTCTGTCAACTGACCAAGTGACACCACAGCTCAACCAATGAACTTTGACCTCGTTTATGTCCTCAACTGTCAGCAGATGATGAACCGAGATTTCACACGAACTGACACAATACGATCGCCCATTTACCAAACCCAAACCTCCGACCAACCTACCAACCTCACCACCACAGAACAGGCACACACCATCACATCGACAGTCAAGGTTTTCTTTGTAATTTGTTCGGACGAAATCAAGTTTGGTATGAGGCCATGTTTAGGAAACCAAGGCCAATCGAATGAAGTAAGTACTTGAAAAACCAGAAATTGTTAGTAAAGTTTGCATTCTTGAATAATTGCATCTTGAAAGGCAAATCAGATTGTTCTGATGATTGTTCTGATGATTCTATGTTTATGCTCTATTACCAATATTGAGCACTCTTCCCTCGTAAATATATATTATTATTATATATAACATAGCTGAGATTGTTTGGTGCTTTAAGTAATTACATATTTCCCACGAGGAGGGCTCGTGGTGAAACCCACAGGAAAAAAGTCAACAATTGAAATGATAGCTAAAAAGACGACGCACGACTGACTGAAATGTTGGCAAAACTCCATCTTTCTTTGCCGCCATAACAGCATTTGGTATCATCGTGTCATCCTAAGCTGATGGGGATTGAATCAACTGTATTTTGCGGCATGAATTTTGCCATTTTCAAATTTAGAAGAGGAAAAATCCATAAACAGATGAGGACACTCATAAGCTGAAGCAAAATGCAAACATATTTATATGCATTTAGCCTGACGAATTCCTTCGAGAATAAAACACAAATATTTTTGTGTAGCTCACTTGCCATAAGTATATTTCTATATTACTATATATAATATCAGGTTGAAATTTCATTTTAAGTTCAATCCTTAGGAAATTAATTATTTGATATCAAATTCTATTTTAATATAAAATATACGTCAAGAAAATAGGAAAGGTGATGCGCATAGAGAAGAGAGTTTATGGGAGAGGGTAAAGGGTCAGCAGTAAAACTCTAAACAACAGATTTAAGAAGTTAAGAAAAAGGTCGAAATAAATTTATCGTATTCTACGTTTTGAATTTTATCCTTTATGACATATATATATATATACACATACATACACATATATATATACACACATATACATATACAAATATATACACACAAATACATACACACAAATATACACATATACACACACAAATATACACACATATACATATACACACACACATATACACATATACACACACACAAATATACATATACACACATATACATACACAAATATACACATACACACAAATATACACACATATATATATTTATATATATATATATATATACACACACACAGGTGCAAGTGCAAGTTTTGGCGGACCATCATAATTCATCACTTAGGTTTTTCAGCAGTTCAACTCTTTCTTTGATGGAAATAGATTAGTCTTTACATTTAACCCTAACCGCTTTAACCCTAACCCATTTACCCCTAACCCGGCTGCCACTTGAATTTGTCTGAAGAAATAACTAGGGTTAAATTAAAACAAAATAAGATAAAATCTCAAAATAAAGGGAGACTATCACCAGCAGGTGCAGTATAAACAAAGAAATTGATGGTGTGCTACACACAGACTGGCCACCCAGTACACTAGTCTGGCAGGAGAGGAATTATCAAATTCCTTCTCATGATTTGGTTCCGATTAAAAAAAGGTACCAGAAAAACCGTGTTGCAGCTGTATGTACACGCAGACACAACATTATTTGTACAGCCATCAATTTTGAATATTTTTTTAATGTCTGTATGATTCCACGGTTTAAGCATAGAAAAATGGATATAAAATTCAATTTTCAGAACAATATGAATATTTATGAGAGATGAAAAGACAAAATCATTTGTAAGATATCGTTTAAATATTGATTCGTGTAAGTATAATTGATAAGTATTTCATCAAATGAAGACTTTCGAGACTATTTATTCAATATTCCAATCATCTTGGAGCGTGTTGACAATTTCATCAATCCTCATCCTTGAGTGGTTTTAGGCCCCTATAAGCGGTGATGCATTCGTAAAAAAAAAAAAAAAATAGCTAACATATTCTTCTCTGATGAAGGTCCAAAGAAATTTCTCTTAATATTTCCAAATTTTGTATATTCAAAAACTTTACAGAAGTTAAAAAAAAATATCAAATTGTGGAAATAAACTTTGTCTATTTAATTTTATTTTGTTGTTTTCTTTTTTTAATTTAGGGAATTAAATAATTTTCAAAAATCAAATCTTCTGGAAACATGTTAAACTTTTATAATTTATTTTCAAAATTTTTATTTTTATTTCTTCTGATGCGAAAATTAAACCAGAAATGTTTAGAAAAAAAAAAAAATCATTCAGAGTTTTATAATTTGTGAGTAAATTTTCATAAACTTTGAAGAAGGAAGCGTTAAATTCCACTTGCAGATATTGTTATTCATGTTTTATGTTCACACGCAAAAGGGAAAGTTCACCACAAAACGATTCTTCTTTTATGTCCTGCGATTAAAAGCTGAATGTATGCATTTTAAATATATATTAAATATATAATAAATATATATTAAATATATAATAAATATATATTAAATATACAATAAATATATATTAAATATATAATAAATATATATTAAATATATAATAAATATATATTAAATATATAATAAATATATATTAAATATATAATAAATATATATTAAATATATAATAAATATATATTAAATATACAATAAATATATATTAATCTGCGATTAAAAACTGAATGTGTGCATTTCAAATTATAAAAATAACTTTCTGTTAAGATTTCATTGTCGTCGTCTGTTTTGTTTTAGTGTTCAATATTGGTGGCTACATTTTTTGCTAGTATAAATATTAGTGGAACACATTCGTTCCGATAACCCTGGGGTTCGTTTGTAAACCTGGAGACGTTCTAGACATGAAAAGATCCTCGAGTTGACCTGCCTGGGTTCATGAGAAAGGAAGTCCATAAGAATGTGTGGAAATGACGTCAGACATACGATAGAGACTGTGGTAGTTACCAATTAGCAGTCTTACTGGAAGCTTGAGTGAGGCAAGATACAATGTAAAATACTTTAAATATGTCTCTTTCTTTCTACACTCCCTTTTGACCTTGCAGCTTACTGGATGATCATGGTGAATAAATCATTCATCTTTTAAGATCCTGTGTTGAATTAATCAACTGAATAATCAATGTGAGAAGCATGTCAGATAGCTTCCTATTACAGTAAAGAAATTATGCCAGTCTGGCAGGATAGCTGAGCGCAAGCACAACACCGGCTCCGGCGAGTAAACAATGAGCTATGATTGGATGCCTTTTTGTAAGTCGATGGTGATGTAGTGGAGCGACTCGGAGACGATGCAACAATAGAACTGATTCGTGGTTTTCAGAAACAGTGATCGCAAATGTAAGGCAGTAAGAAAAAATTATAAACATCAAAATAGAAAAAAAGGGAGAAAGTAAAAAAAACAAAAATAAAACAAAAGAAGAAGGAAAAATGATTTTGTTAAAAAAAAAATGAAGACCTTAAACAAAACAATCGAAAATGAAGACTTGTTAAACCATTTATTGATGCCATTTACATTTGAACAAAAAATATAAAATTCACAACTTTTCAATACCCTAAACCCTGCAGATGTATAAATGCATTTAGATTTTTACCATTATAAAATATAAAGATGTAAATTGAATGGTTGCAAAAATGCGATCTTGTTTCTATCTCGGATGGCATCAGGCCTGATGAGATCAAAGATGGAAACATGATTGCATAGACATTCAATTTCCATAATCACATTTTATTATACAGTTCTACACAAATTGTATAGATTTTTTATTTATACAAACATTTTGGCTACATATATGCATACATGTTTCAACTGCAACTTTATTCAAAGTCCGACTTCCTGAGGCCACAGTAAATACCTACCTATTTACTGTGGCGTGAGGAAGCTGGATTTTGAATAAAGTCTCAGCTAAAACATGTATGCACATATGTAACCAAAAATGTATAAATAAAAATGTATAAATAAAAATGTATAACCAAAAATGTATAAATAAAAATGTATAAATAAAAATGTATACTAAAATACAACCCCACTTGTTATTGAGCACCATTTTATAAACACTGTAGCTTCATTGGATTAACACCTATGACACAAAAACCAGACAAATGATTATTTTTATTTACACAGACATGTACAAAATCTGTGACACTAGCATGTCGATGTTATCGATCAACAGCTATTATAAACTCTGCCTGATGAGATCTCAGTTTATAATAGCTGTTGATCGATAACATCGACATGCCAGTGTCACAGATTTTGTACATGTCCGTGTAACTAAAAATAATCATATATAAAAGCTCTATTTGATATTGAGCACTTTTTATAAGCCTGGTTGAAATTCTTTGGATTACTATCCTGTGGATGTTTACCTTGCCTGGATTATTATATATATATATATATATATATATATATATATATACATATATAAAGAGTGCTTTTGTATTACAGGGCCGAAAAAAAATGTATCATTAATTTTGAAGAGTTAAATGACAGGGGGAGATAATTCAAAGTTTTCCCCCACGATTTATCTAAACATGGATTTTAACGCTCTGAACTTGCAAGATATTTTATATCTAACCAGAGATAATGCCAAACTAATAGATTTCTTGCAATCGCACAGATTAATTTCAGATGCGGAAACCTGCGGCCATGTTCGCATGTTTCATGTAATTTTCTTTTCATTTACGTATTTTTCTATTTTTTACTTTCTATGATGCTTAATTAATTTCAATAAATCTTTTTAATTTTTATTCGTACCAAATACCATAAAGCGTTGTGATTGGTTGATTCCGAAATACCCCTTTCACGTATATATATATATATTTTTTTTATTTCAAGTTAATTAAAATGCATAAAAGTAAAATCCCCTTGAAGATAAATCCTGGGGGAAACTTTGAATTATCTCCCCCTGTCATTTGACTCTTCAAAATTAAAGATAAAATTTTTTTTCGGCCCTGTAATACAAAAGCACCTATAAAAGTGCCAATTTAAGACCCTTTTAATTATTTATTATTGTTATAAAGCTCTATCTGAAAGGATATTGAATCCTTTGCGTATGCAAGACCTGTTTAGTGTGCCGAGCAATCGCATGGAAAATCACCGTCTCAGAATCAGATCTTGCAAGCACAAAGGATTCAATATCTTTTCAGATAGAGCTTTATGACCATAAGAAATAATTAAAAGGGACTTAAATCAATTGACACTTATATCTATCTATCTATCTATATCTATCTTGACACCTCCAAAGCCTATGGCCTGATCTTATACCAGTAACAGTTATAAAGAAATGCTCTGCTGAGTTGGCCCCTGTCCTCTCCAAACTATACAAACAAACACCTTGCTGAATCTTGTTTCCCTGATAGTTGGAAAATTACCTCTGTGGTACCAGTCTTCAAAAATTCTGGAGACAGAACTGATCCTCAGAATTATCGCCCAATCAGTCTACTCCCGATCTTTGCTAAAATCTTTAAATCATTAATCAATCTAGCGATAGTCCGGCACCTAGTTAATGCTAAACTTCTTTCTGATCATCAATACAGATTTAGACAATCATGATTTACCACAGATATCCTAACGGTCATCTCTGAATGCATATATCATACACTGGACAAGGCAGGTGAAGCTAGGGCGGTAGTACTTGATATATCCAAGGCCTTTGACAAGGTCTGGCATGAAAGGCTTCTCCTAAAACTGCACTCATATGGTATTACTGGACAAATATTTAATATAATTAAATCCTTCCTAACAAAAACAAAGATCCAGGTTGTCCTTGATTGCCGTTCATCTAAGCAACATGCCATAAATGCTGGTTTACCCCAGGGATCTATTCTTGGGCCACTATTGTTCCTGATTTTCATAAATGACTTCCCTGATGTCAGTGCGACTGAGATAGGAATATTTTCTGACGACACGACACTCTACTCTCGTCATGTGGGCAAAACCGACGCGCATATATCTGAAGCAATGGCTGAATCCTTAGAAAATGACCTCCAGTTTGTCGTAGAATGGGGTAAAAATGGATGGTAACTTTTAATGCCTCAAAGACAAAGCTCCTTTCCTTCAATAACTATAAGAAACCTCTTCAACCACCGATTGTCATGGCAAATAACACCCTACCTGAGAGTTCATCATTCAAACTCTTCGACCTAACTTTCACAGATAACAGGAATTGGAACAAATACATTGAAGACATTATCAAGGCTGCTGCAAAGAAGGTGGATCCCTCTACCGTGCTAGTAAACTCCTCACGCCTGACATTATCCTATATCTCTACAAAGCCACCATCTGCCCATGCATGGAGTATTGTTGCCACATCTGGGTTGGGGCATCATCCACTAGTCTCTCCCTCTTAGACAAAGTCCAAAAAATAAAAAGAATCGCCAACTTAATAGGTCCCTCACTATCCACCAAGCTCCAGCCCCTGTCCCATCGCCGCAATGTTGCTTCCTTGTGCTTGTTTTACAAGTACTTCAATGGATTGTGCTCTGATGAGCTTGCTACTATGGTACCCCCTCGACGTAAATACACTAGACCAATCCGACAATCAGCTAAATCCCATCCATTCACTGTGGAGGTCCCCAAATGCCGAACAGCTTTCTACTCCAAAAGCTTCTTTCCTCGTGCTGCTGGACTCTGGAACTCCCTTCCTGCTCCCCGTTTTCCTGATGTTACTGACATGCAGAAATTTAAAACTAATGTAAACAGACATCTTGCTGCACAGCTCCCAATTTAGACGTTGTTGTTGAATGGCTATTTTGCTTGTGTTTGACTAACATGTCTCTTCGAGCAAAGGTACGATGACAGAATCGACAAATATAAGGCCTGCACCGAGCATGGATCCTTAAATGAACCCGAAGAGAAAATCGACGCCTGAAACTCTTTCCACAAATCTTGCAGAGTAATCGCTTCGTTGTCGTTGTCGTTAGCGTGTGCGCAACAAGGACGTGCTTTTCCAGCGCGGAGTTGGCGGCAAACAGTTTAGAGCACAACTTACACCGAAATACTTGACCCGTATGAATCATCACGGGAAGTTCTTCATCTTTTGTTTTCTCAGTTTCAATACCAGCCTCCGCATCCACCTGCACTCCACAGTGATTGAGACGGTGGATATTAAACGATGCTCGATAAAAGAATTGGCCGCCACAAAACTCACACAAGAATTTATGAGCGTGAAAGAAATTTGTGTGTTTAACGAGGTCCGCTCTCCGGGCAAAAGTTTTGTCACAAATATAACAATGGAAGACTCGGTGCTGTTTAATGTGGTCGGCTTCTCTTTTCGGCTTTGGATTGTGTGTGTGTAGGTGTTTCCTGTATGAAAAGCTACGCTCAAAGGCTTTTCCACACGTCTCACATCGGAAGGGCGTCGTATCTAGGTGACCGAGCTTGTGTAACTGAAGGAATAAATTGCGAGAGAATTCTTTGCCACACAAATCACACGTGAATCGTTTCGCTTTGGGGTCAATGCATCCTTTTAGCTCTCTGTCCGCCATTGCTATAATTTTTATATGCGTTTCGATATTTGGAGTCACAATATATTGGGGGGGGGGGGACTCTGCAAATGCAAAAATCAACTGTACTAGAAAAAAAAAAATTTTTTTTTATGAATTTTGTATTTAATTAAGTTTTCAGAATCGAAGACGTCAAAAAGACGGAAGTCACTGAATGTAATCTCGTGCAAATAATAATGTCGAAAGATTTCTTTGCTAACAGCACAAAATAAAAAGGGTAAAAATCGCAACAATAATGCAAAAAGAAACAGCGAAAGGGATACGAATTGCTTCTCTTCAGACAAACTAGAAACAGCTACACCACTTTGGATTAGTGCAGCTTCAACTTTTGACAACGTATAAATACAGAATACTAATTAATCTACTAGTTAGAAGTAGTAATAATATTACTAACAGATTTCGTGGTAAGAATTTAATATTGTATTAACAGTTAATTCCATCAGTTTGTGTACTTTAAAATAAACTGAATGATTTGAAAAAAATTAGTTTTTTATCTTTTCATACAAAATATCAGGAAAAAAAAAGCAATTATTTTTCGTGTCTGCGTTCAAGAAAAAGAGAGTCCGTCTAAATAATAACGGATTTAAAACGGAGTTATAAACTGGCACAACACGGAAACTAAGTGCGAAACATTTACTTTTATCGTGGGTTAAAGGTTTTTTTTTTAGGCATTTTAATGCGTCTCAGAGCACTGATCAACAAGCTGACATTGTTTTTGTTTATAATAGAATGAATATGATGATGTTTACAGAAGGGTTTTCAAAACCACTGAAAGTTGAATACAGAAAAGCAACTTCGATCGGTTCGATGCGACAAAAAAGGTGATGCTACTCATCAGCAAAAGACGTCCGAACGGAGTTTTTTTTGGTTTTTGTTTTCAGACCAGCAAATTTATCAGCAAAAGACGTCAGAATGGAGTTTTTTTTTGGTTTTTGTTTTCAGACCAGCAAATTTATCAGCAAAAGACGTCAGAATGGAGTTTTTTTTTGGTTTTTGTTTTCAAACCAGCAAATTTATCAGCAAAATGCGTCAGAATGGAGTTTTTTGGGGGTTTTTGTTTTCAGACCAGCAAATTTATCAGCAAAAGACGTCAGAATGGAGTTTTTTGGGGGTTTTTGTTTTCAGACCAGCAAATTTATCAGCAAAAGACGTCAGAATGGAGTTTTTTTTTGGTTTTTGTTTTCAGACCAGCAAATTTATCAGCAAAAGACGTCAGAATGGAGTTTTTTTTTGGTTTTTGTTTTCAAACCAGCAAATTTATCAGCAAAAGACGTCAGAATGGAGTTTTTTTTTGGTTTTTGTTTTCAGACCAGCAAATTTATCAGCAAAAGACGTCAGAATGGAGTTTTTTTTTGGTTTTTGTTTTCAGACCAGCAAATTTATCAGCAAAAGACGTCAGAATGGAGTTTTTTGGGTTTTTTTGTTTTCAGACCAGCAAATTTATCAGCAAAAGACGTCAGAATGGAGTTTTTTGGGGGTTTTTGTTTTCAGACCAGCAAATTTATCAGCAAAAGACGTCCGAACGGAGTTTTTTTTTGGTTTTTGTTTTCAGAACTGCAAATTTATCAGCAAAATAAAAGTCACCAGCACTGAAAGAGAAATGAAAGAAAACAAAAAGAACCCGTAAATAAACCTGAAAATACAAAATTTGGTTGAAATGAATGAAAATTATAGCGGCTCAAACTTATCTTTGCACTTGGAAGAAACTGCGATGACAAAATAGTCTTCTTTTATGAACAATCTATAAACTGTTGTGGACTCATCCAGATTCACCCATAGTGACAGGATGGATTCGTCAGGTCACTATGAAGTCGACGCCTTTTCCCTTAAAGAAGAACTGCTTAGCACATCTGCCTAGAGCCGGTAATGGCGACCAACTTATTGTAATTAAGTATTCTTAACACAATTCCTATTCCTTTCAATTCCTGTCTTGGTTTCTTATTTACTTAGTGTTATTCTTACGATATAACAAATTGGCGACGAGAGATTACGATTTAAAATCCAGTTTGTTAACACAATAAATTGACGATCTTTTTTTTTTTTTCCGAACAGTGGATTCAAAACCGTCGATAGTAACATTGCAAAGACATAAGGAAACGTTTCTCATGTAAGAACAATTTTTTTTCTTCCAACGGAAATTGCCAACCAACTTGATTTTACAATTTCACAGTGACTTTTTTGAAAGGATTTAAGAAAAGATATTTTTTTTCATTGTATTTGGAGGACTGTACGTATTATTTTTTCCTTTTACAGCATATTTTAAACAACTGTTGGCTGAAGAAAAACAAAACAAAATATTTTTTTTTTTTAAATGGAAGAATTGCATTAAACTATGGTCCAACTTTTAAAAATACAAGTGAAACACCAGCAAAGAAATGACAAAAAGTTTGAAAAAAATGTTGGAATTTATTGTCCAGCGAACGCAAGAACCAAAGCAAGCTGGATTCTTTTCAGCAGATACGGTTGCGAATTCGATTGAAGAATTCATGTATGACCCAGAAAATGGTTCTATTTTTAAGGGCACTAATGTCGATATCATGCTCTTCAAGTAAGAACGGTTCAGTCAGTCCGGTGTTTTGAGAATATTGTGCAACTTGGTTGGCAGTGATGGTGCACTGCAGTTGCATTGGAGTTGATGGATCGTTGCTGTTTTTTCGGATTAGATTCTATGCCTTTTTACTGTTGCGTTCGTCAAATCAGTTGTCTTCAACAGATTTTGCCATTTCCATTGTCAGCCTTCTGATAGGACGTCATGAGTCTCACCTACTTTGATGGTACTTCAACTAGCAATACACATGAAAAAATTTTAATTGCTTAAAATATCTCAATAATGGCATATATAGAAAGAGCTTGATGATCTAAGAAAGAATCTTTTTTAATTTTTTAAATCTGACTAAAAATAAGGAAGTTATGACTATTTTTGTGCCTCGCACAATTGGATATTTTCCCCTCTTTAATACCATATGCGTTTCGTCACATTTTTTACACTAATTTTTCAGTAAAAATGTTATATCTTTGTTAAAATACAAGATTAAGCAATAAAATTTACCATATAAATGTATTTTTGTACAAGGAATCAGAATATGCCACTGAAAATCTCCAGAAATTAATGGTTTCCAAGTAATCTGCATTAAGTGCACATAAATATGCTGCAATACCTTAAAAATACCATGTATCCATTAAAAGAAAGAAGTTAGAAAACTCAAAGTTGAATTGTAATACATTTTATGTACAAGAAACTAAAATCTAATACTAGAACTGTTAAAAAATGAATATATTGCAAGATTTCTTTGGCATTATTGTAGATTAACACCTTCCGCCAACTCACCCCCTTGTCTCCCCAAAATATGAGATTCTACTTTTTTTTATTTAGGCAATTACATATTAACACCCTGAAAAACTTGGCAGAAAGAAAGAAACAAAAACAATTATTTTAGAATTTAGAGTGGGGATCAGTTTCACATAAATTAAATATAAAATAATCCCATTTCAAGGCCATTCTAGCGTTTTAGGCCAGTTAATTATTTTTTCTATGGGAGATAAATTTTGTGCGTTTTTCTTGTTTTTTTAGACGATTATGAGGGTCTTTGTGGGAGGAGGGGGGCTTACCACTTGAACTTCAGGTTAGTGGTAGGGCTAGGGGCAATTAAGTGTGAACACCCTGAAAACTTAGAAGAAAGAAAAAAAACCCAATTAATTTAGAATTTAGAGTGGGGGATTAGTTTCACATATTTTAATGTAGAATAATTCACCATTTCCGGGCCATTCTATCGTTTTAGGGCATTAATCAATTTTTTTTCTATGGCAAATAAATCCTTTGCGTTTTTTTTTTATGGGCGTCTGCTTTTTTTTATCCTTTTTTTTTTTAAATTTTTTTTTTAGACGATTGTATGGTTTTAAATGGGCTTTTTGTAGGATTAGGGCTTACCACTCGGACTTAGGGTTAGTGATAAGGTTAAGGAAGGAGCTTTGTTTTGGATGGAGGTTGCCATTTGGACTTAGTGTTAGGGTTAAGGGAGTTTTTTAGGGGGTGGCTTGCCACTCATATTTAAGGTTAATGGTACAATACGTTCAAGAAGGCATTTTTAGGAGGTGGGCTTGTTAGTCGTACCTAGAGTTAATGGTAGAGTAATTATTTATTTTATAAATTTCACTAAAAGGCAAGAATGGCTGGGAAATCGGAGATCATTTTACATTAAATTTATATGCGAAACTGATCCCCCACTCTAAATTCTAAATTATTTTTGTTGTTTTTTTTCTTTCTTTTTTTCGCCAAGACTTTAAGGGTATTCACACGTAATCGCCTAAAAAGTAGAATCTTAACTTTTTTTTTTTAAATTGGCGACTAGAAAGTCATTACTACTAGAAGTTCGAAAGTTGAGTGAAAACCAGTATTTCTTGAAGTATTTTTTATAAAAGAACCAAATAGGATTAACTTTTTTTTAAACACAAAAAGTATTTTTGTCTTATTTTCAAAAGTTCGTAAACGAATTTTACAAAGCTGTTTATAGTTAGCTGCTGCTGATTGATTGTTATATCAGCAATACTAGCAGCCATTGTTGACTTTTGCTCAAAAAAAGGACAATATTTTTTCGGATAAGGTAATTTAAAATACTGTTTGAATTCACTGTTAAAAACTAATGCAATGGATAAAAGCATATGAAAGTTATGTATTTACAAAGATTATTTTCTTATCTTTTCAACCATATAAATATTTTAAAGATTTGACCAGAAATATGTGAGAAAGAAATTGCAAGTGTTAACAGCTGTCGCAATGCCAGGTGGGTTGGGATTGTTTTAATTATATATTCTGTTAACAGAATAGCTCTAACTAAATTAATTATATTATTCTGATAACAGAATAGCTCTAACTAAATTAATTATATTATTCTGATAAGAGAATAGCTCTAACTAAATTAATTATATTATTCTGATAACAGAATAGCTCTAACTAAACATGTAAGAACATTTTCTATATTCATATTTTCAAATTTTTAAAATTCGTTCTAGAATGAAAATAAACAAAAATCGCCTCGTGTTTATAGCAGCATCACTATTACTGCTTCTACTACAGTCAGTTTTTCAAACTATATGGAAACCATTTTTTTTTTCGGATAGGGTAATGAAATATTATTACTACCAAAAGAGAACACATATATACAATTATAATTTTAATGCATAAAAAAGTAAAGATTGATTTACTTACTAATTGGGCGACGAAAATGTATTTTTAAAAAATGTTCAACACACGTAATGTTGAAAGTTTATTTTTAAAATTTAAAAAAAAATGAATGAGCCGATTTACTTTGTACACCAACAAACATTAAAAGTGATGCTTCCCCTGATTGGTTTCCAAATTTCAGGACGAAATTCCGCACAGAGGGATGGTACCAGAGTTTTAAACGAAGGGGGGGAGGGGGGTAAAAAAAGTGATGTAAATTGCTGAAAATAGCGTTAACATTTTTTTGCCTTTATTTGCTCAAAACTCTTAAAACTGTATTATGTATATTATTATTCATGAATGCACGTGAAAGGATATTCATTTCCTACCAAAATGATGGTATTTTGAGGACTTAAAGTGCTTTAGTTTTTAAGATATGACTATTTTAATAGAACTACCCTGAAAGCTGTGATTATCCAAACCGTTTTCTGGTCGATGTGTATTGCTAATAAAAGCAAAGGCGTCAGATTCATAAAGCTGTTGGTATTGATCATATAATTTGCTGTTTTGGGCATCAAGTCACGCTATGTATTGAGTGCGACAGCTTCGTGGGATGTTCTTCCGGGTGAAGCTGTCATAGTTTTTAGGGTCTGCTAGGAGATCGACAATCTTTCTTTCGAGATCTTCTTGGAAGCCAGGCCAGTTCATTTTCTCAAAGTTAAATCTCTTTCAGAATGGAATCGTGGCTGGGGTGATTGCAGCATTGATTGTGACGTCAGTGAAGCGGTGTTCTTTTGGGCTGTGGCTCCAGCACCAGCTTTTTGCTCAATCCGGTGATACTCTGACTGACAAACGCAATATCAGGATTCTACCCTGCTTTCCATCGTCCGCTGTTGAGGGACTTTGGTTGCTTTGCATCGTGGATCAGATTAAGCTGGTTGGTTTCGACCGATGCTTCCACTGCATCTCGATCCTCATTATTTTGGGCGTATCCCTATTGGGTGCGATGGCTGTTGAAATCGCCCAATCACAATCTTTGGTTTCCCAAATGGTGGTGACATTTTTATGTTGATTCGATGATTGTCCCATTTTTGGGTAGAATGTTGCTTCCCTGTTTCTCATGTGGTCATTCCATCCACATGAGGGTGGGGATGATTAGGTTCATGCTGGGTCTCTTGTAGACAAAGTATATCACACTTAATAAATACAGTAAAATAAATAATTAAATAATTAAAATACAATTAAATAAAAAAAATAATTAAAATACAATTAAATAATTAAAATACAATAAAATAAATAAATAATTAAAATACAATAAAATAAATAATTAAAATACAATAAATAATTAAAATACAATAAAATAAATAAATAATTAAAATACAATAAAATAATTAAATAATTAAAATACAATAAAATAATTAAATAATTAAAATACAATAAAATAAATAAATAATTAAAATACAATAAAATAAATAAATTAAAATAAATGCAATAAAATAAATAAAAAAAAAATTTAAAAAAATTAAAAAATTAAAAAAATTAAAAAATTAAAAAAAATTTTTTTTTTAAATTAAAAAATAAAATTAAAAAAATAAAATTAAAAAAATAAAATTAAAAAAATAAAATTAAAAAAATAAAATTAAAAAAATTAAATTTAAAAAAATTAAATTAAAAAAATTAAATTTAAAAAAATAAAATTTAAAAAAATTAAATTTAAAAAAATTAAATTTAAAAAAATTAAATTTAAAAAAATTAAATTTAAAAAAATTAAATTTAAAAAAATAAAATTTAAAAAAATTAAATTTAAAAATAAAATTTAAAAAATAAAATTTAAAAAATAAAATTTAAAAAATAAAATTTTAAAAATAAAATTTTAAAAATAAAACGCTACAAAAAAGAAACTAAAATTTTTTTTTCTGCGTCTCTCTTTGCGTCGTCTGTTATTGTTACTTTGTTGTCAGTTTTCATAACGGAAAGAGTCGAGCTGCCATTGGCCTGGATATATACAAGTACCTTCTCCATGACTAATATAGAAACTGCGTCGATTGACTAGAATAGTTAACAGAAAAAAGGGGTGGAAAAAAAAAAAAGAATAACTGTTACCAAAAGCAGGAAAATTTAACCTATTGATCTGCGTAGCTTTTAAGTTTTGTATCTGTTTATACGTTTTTGTATTTTCTGAGTTTTTATCGCGATCTAGAAGGCTTTGAAAAACAACATGTCGGCCACGTGTTTTGAAATAAAGAACTTAAAAACAGTTTCAATAAGTAAAAATATGTACAAATCTGTCAAAAATTATCGATAGATGATTAAATTTTCCGGCTTTTGGTAACAGTTATTTGTTGACTATTCTAGTCAATCGGTGAAACTGCCAATGACGATAACTCGAGTCGACCAAATGTTTGAGTTGCATCTCTAAAACTTTAAATCTTACACAATAACAAATGCAGATTAAAGAAAATTGGAATAATTGGATTTACCGACTTTTGCGTGGCTCGTTCGTGAAAAAAGGGGAGAAATGGCATCGGTTTCTTTTTTCATGGAATTACAGAAAATAAGTTTACGGTTAAATCCTATTTCAGTCACCTAAATTATTTAGATTTGTAGCAGTCACTTCAAATTATTACAATTTTTGCTTCTTTTTCAGCAAAAGAGACATTTTGTCTTTGGCAGCAAAGACATTCTTGTTCAAGTCTATCAATCATAAAATCTATTTTTGCATTTTCATGTTCTTTCCATTGCATTCTCATATGCTGCTGCTATCAATAAAGTTTCTCTTGTTTTATCGGTTAAAAGCCTAAGCAGGGGGTTATGTAGCAGTTACATGAATTACCTATTTTGCATCAATCTACGTGACTGGCAGCGAGTTGTGATTCGGCTTGGCGATTATGTAACCATCGTCTGTTCACTGCACGAACAAGCAACTCACCTAAGTTCAATGAGATTCATACGCGATCAATCATCGTGGCACGAAACACTTCAGTTCGAGGCTGATTCCCAAACAGACAAGATGTGATCCTGCATTCTCTGCCGGGCCGATGCCAGATGAATTGACGAACTCTAAGATAAAGTCTTGTCTACATTCACTCAACCCAATGTATTATTTTTGTTTTGTTCTTGTGTTTCCTGTAAATAAAACTGCAAACCTATTTAGTTGCAAAACCATCGTTTATTTTGTGGGGAATGGTGATCCTGTCATGCTTATTCTATTTCAGTCAGATTCGACCAGACGAATTGCTCTCCCAAGTAAGTCGTCAATCTGATTTTCTTCCAGAGATAAACCCTAAGATTGAAATGGTTTCGGCATTTATTCTCGACCCAACTTATTTTTACTTAAACCATGTTTTAGTAAAAATACTAAAAAAACAAACAAACATTACAAACAGTAAGGTATAGCAAGCTTAATCGCACACGTGAAATGCCGAAATAAACATTCGGCTTAAAAAATATAGTCGCCATCTTTAAGTTCAAGGAGGATAATTCAAGTTTATAATTTTCTAGTTAAGGACAAGACACCTTTTTTTTTTTGGCATTGCTGAAGCTTTTGAACGAGATAAAACCGACTTTTGTCGACGCAGAATTACGTCAACAGCCATAATAGAGTTCCAACAGAAAAATATAGTGAAAAAACATTTAAAGCAAGAAAAACACTCACCGTATATTTATTTTTATGAAAATTTATTCTTTGCCGAAAAAAATTAATGAAACAATTTTTAGAATTTAAAAGCAAATTTTTATGAGAACGTTAAATTAAATTTTTCTTTTTCTTTTTTTCGGTACTTGTCCAGCTTTTGAACCAGACAAAAACATTAACTTAATTTTATTGCTTTTGGTAACAGTTATTTGTTGACTCTTTGTTTTTCACCCTTTTTCTCGATTGTAAATTCTTGACAATCGCTAATTTATGATTTCATCAATTTACAAGTTAACTTGTCGTCTGCTTTTCTCGCCTTCCGATTGGATAAGCGCTTCGGCATCTTCCGGCTGTTTACGTAAACAGTTGGAAAAAGCTAGCAATGTGCAAAAGTGGGTGGCGCTTATACAACCCCGATCTTCCTGTCTCTGAGCCAAATGTCAGCATGGAATCTAGTGACATCATTAATACAGCTAAGTCAGGGGTTAGGGTTAGGTTTAGGGTTTACCTTTAATAATTATTTTTATTTCTCTTTCCAAGTCTATAAAAATGGATCGGAAGTGTAACAACCATCCTAATAGGTTCTATTACATCTGCAGATATGTGGTTCTTCCAGACCGTCAAGCAAAAATCACGGATTTTGTGGAGAAGTTGAATCACGCTTACGTTGGAGTCAAACTAGGGGACCAGGATAAGCTATTTGCTTAGCATATCTGCTGCAAAACATTTGTAGAGAACTTACGTGATTGGAGGAACACGAAAAGGAAGAGAATGCCATTTGGTGTCCCAATGGTGTGGAGGGAAGAGAAAGATCTCGTTACCGACTGTCACTTTTGCATGACAAATCTAAAAGGTATCAATCGCAAGAACATGCACCGTGTTCAATACCCTGATGTTCCTTATGCCATAAAGCCATTCCCTCACTGCCCCGATCTCCCTGTTCTTGAGCCAAATGTCACCATTGAATCTAGTGACATCATTGATACAGCTAAGTATGATGAATACAGGTCAAAGGAGGACGACCAACTGGTACCTTTGACCCAAGCCGAATTCAATAACCTGACATGAGACCTGAACCTTTTGAAGAAGTCTGCTCAGTTACTGGGTTTTCATCTTCGAGAGAAACATCTACTGGCACCAGGAGAAACGTTCTATTGGAATCAGGACTGCAGGAGAATTTCAAAAATTCCTCATATTTGATGAAGCGTCTTCAGTGGATACTGTAGCAATATTGCTGACCTGATTGAATTATTTCGTCTAGAATATGATGCTATGAAATGGAGATTTTCATTGACTCATATAACAGAAGTCTCCAAGCAGTTCTATAGAATATTGGCAACAAGTTTTCATCGATCAACGTTTTCTCAGTTAAAATGAAAGAATCCCACAAAAGCATGGAACGTCGGTTGGTCTGTGGAGATATTAAAGTTGTTGGACTCATTGTAGAACTTCAAGGTGGTTACATAAAGGATCCTTGTGCTTATGGGATAGCCGTGTTGATGACCAGCATTATGTCAGACACAAGTGGCCATCAAGACAAGGATTAAAACCTGGATAATGTTTTGTCCCACCCTTTGGTTAAACCGAGCAAAGTATTGCTTCCAACCCTTCACATCAGACTCCGTCTCATGAAGAACTTTGTAAAGGTATTGGATAAGGAAGGTGGAGGATTTGCATCATGAAGAAAATTAAGGCAGGTATATTTGATGGGCGTCAAATAATGAAACTCATCACGGATATGAGTTTTGATGATGCAGTGAATCCGGCTGAACTATCTGCCTGGTTGTCTCTTAAGTCAGTCATTGCAAACTTCCTTAGCAACCACAGAAGTTCCCAGCATCAGAAGATGGTTGATGCGTTAATTGAAAATTTCCGCCAACTTGGTGCGTGCATTTCAGTGAAAATGCACTTCCTCCGCTCTCATCTGGACTATTTTTCAGAGAATTGTGGAGACTTCAGTGAAGAACAGGGTGAGTTCTTTCACCAAGATATCAGTGTGATGGAGGAACGCTATCAAGGCCGATGGAATGTCAACTTTCTGTTGGTGCCTAAAGACGGATGCACAGTCTGCGCCGCACAAACGGAACTCCCTGAAGAGACCATTCCTTCAGGAGTAGATTCTTTAGTTCATTATACTCTTTTTGCGATCTATTCAAAATATTTTGTAAACCTTCTGTGAATAAACCAGTCTAATATTTTCAATATTGCGTTTCATTCACCTACAAATAGATCAGAATTTAAGATATTTTTAATGTGTTAATATTTCATTAACCGGATCTGATCGAGTAAAATGAGTATGATGTTTTTTATTCAGCGCAAAAAAAACTGGCCTAAAATTATGTAACATATGTTAGAATTTGAAAACATCGAAGACCAGTGTAATTAATCATAAGATGTGATTTTCAGGAGGGGTCACCGTCCTTCCATATACAGCGCCTTGTATTCCTAAGTGATCAACCATTTGATACTTAACGTGTGTCAATGTGCTGTGCCTCGTACTTTCAGTTCTTAGTTTCTTATTATTTATAAATTTTCAAAAGGAAAAAAATCCAAAAGACTCGGAAGTATTTATGGGATTTAAATTTAAATATTTCCTCAGGCGATTTTATTGTATTTTATTCTATTGCGTTTTATTCACTTATAAATAGATCAGAATTTAGGATATGTTTTAATGTGCTAATATTTCATTAACCTGATCTGACAAAAGCATAAGTTCACAAAAGAGATATTTTATGTTTAAAATGGAAGTTTACATAGATAGGAAAGCATAGAATGTTTGTTCAGATTTGGAGAGTCTTTGCAGAACAGTTAATGTAAAATTAAAAATCGAATAAAAGGCTAAGCAATTCAACAACTAACAAAAATAAACTCAAAAACTCATGTTGTAAAGTTCTGCCGAGATAGGAAGCCTGAGTTGATAATTTAAGGGCAGTGAATTATCCACGCGTCTGAAAAATCGTAATCAAAACTTCCCCACATTTGATTAAAAGTTATTAATAAAAGTAATGTTCATTTGATGCATGTAGTTTTCTTTGTAGAAAAGTTCAGCGAGAAATGTTAGCAGCGTTAAAATGGAAACGACGTTTATACATTTGTTTACAATCCGCGGATGATAAGGTGAAAGTGCATTGTGTATGTGTGTGCGTTATTATTAGAGTGGCTATGTGTGTGTGAGTGACGAAATGCATTTTTAGCTTTCCCAACAACCGACAGAGGGGTGAGGGAATCTGGCGAAAGGTCGATGTTAGCTCTGTTGTGGTCGATCAAAACAGCAAATTTCATAAACTTAGAAAAATGCATCTGATTGGCTTAAAATGATTTTATTTGTTTTTATTCATTCAGGCGAGTGCATGGATCGAGCTCCCTGCGCAGAAACGAGTTTAAGCCGTTTCATTTTGGGCACTGAAGGGTGAACTTCGTCGCTACAACCTTTCTTCTATATATATATATATATATATATATTACTATTTCATGTATCCACATAAAATTTTGTAAAGAGATATTTTTTATGTATCAATTTTCAGTATTTACTTCAACAGTGCTCGATACATAAGTAGAGCTAGGTAGTAAGCTATGAAAATATATTTATGGCAATTAAGCTATACAGAGGCTCCCGCGTTTCATCCCCAAGGGAATCTTCAGGGGATGAAACGCAGAGCCTCTGTGTAGCTTAATTGCCATAAATATATTTTCATAGCTTACTATGTAATATATATATATATTATAACTGTCCTGTTTTTAAATCTCCAAAACAGTTACATGGTAAACAGCTGATGATCCCCGTGTTAATATTAGACGCTTAAGGTCTCCTATTTTTGTTTCACTCTTAGATACTTAACCCCCCACCCCTTTTTATTTTATTTACTTATTTATGAATTTTCCAACGAATGTTAAGTCTGCAATATCTTGGATTTAGTTAGTTTCTCTGGGAATTTAAACTGCATTTTCGTTTTTTTTTTCTCTTCTTTTGTTTAAAATGACTCAAAGCTTCTTTAGACTATATATTGGGTATTTAGATCTGTATGGCTAGGTTTCCTTCCTCTTATCTATTTGCCTTTCTGGTACCTAAGGTACTTAAGCTTTATTTTTTATTTTTTATTTATTTATTTTTTTTAATTCAACTTTAATTCCTATATAATTTTATTGCTAGCTACCATATTGCAGAATGGTTCTTGGGTGTAGTGCTTAGATATTATTATTATTATTATCAATGTTATTTGATATGCAAATTAGCATATCACACGGTAGTCTAAAGGGTAATATATTATTAATATTATTTATTAATGTATATATTAGTGAAATTTTAAGCTGAATTATTTCCACACTTGATTATTGGGGAAATGGTAGTTTAATCAGTATCATTGGAGAGCCATGAATATTATAACTGTCCTGTTTTTAAATCTCCGAAACAGTTACATGGTAAACAGCTGATGATCCCCGTGTTAATATTAGACATTATTTTTTTTATTTATTTATTTTTTTATTCATGAATTTTCCAACAAATGTTAAGTCTGCAATATCTTGGATTTAGTTAGTTTCTCTTGGAATTTAAACTGCATTTTACTTCTTTTGTTTAAAATGACTCAAAGCTTCTTTAGACATAGACATATATATATATATATATATATATATATATATATATAATTGAAGCTCCCTCGTGTCTGTGTTTGATTCTGCCACACATGCACTTGGTGATTCAACAAATATATATATATATTTTTATTAATTTTATACGTACATAAAACTAATCCATGGACACGTGTTTCTGGCTCACAGCTGTCATCAGCATGGCTAACAGACAAGGATTGAACCTTCGATATTGATGTCTATAGTCCAGCGTCTTACCATTGGACTATGACGCCCTGCCTAGAAATATGTACGATTTTTATCACCTAAACATTTTATGTAATTATTTTTATTGGTGATTTCAGCGTTTGTTGTTTTTGCTAACTATTATTTCGATTGTCTCACTTCCTAAGTGATTAAGATGCAGAAATTGCATTATTAGTCGCCCGTAACTTCATAGGACGTATTTTTATTAATTTTATACGTCCATGGACACGTGTTTCTAGCTCACAGCCGTCATCATAGTTAGCCATGCTGATGACGGCTGTGAGCCAGAAACATGTGTCCATGGATTACTTTTCTGTACATATAAAATTAATAATATATATATATTAACGAAAAATACGTCCTATAAAGGGCGACTAATAATGCAATTTCTGCATCTTAAACACTGCAAAAGTGAAAGAATCGAAATAGTAGTAAGCAAAAAAACAAACAAACAACGAACACTGCAATCACCAATAAAAACACACATAATATATATATATATATATATACACATTAACTAATGGCGAATTAAGAGCAACTAGCGGATCTTGTGTCGGCGTTTCCAGGGGAAATTTAGGAACCCACGAAACTGCTGCTCTTACCAATGATCCCCATATTACGCTACATTTTCATTAATGGTCACGTAGACATCAATGTTAATGTTACGTTTACATTAGATAAACAGTGAGCCGTTTTTTTAAAAATATTAATAATAAAGAAAATAATCCTGAAATATTATCCCCAGGGAGAAGAAAACAAAAAGGCAAACACCCTAGAAAGTAATTGAACTGTTACGTATTGGTGTAGTTAGATAAAATTGTAAGCAACTACATGTAGTAGCGTGTAGTTCACGTTAAGCGACCATAATTACTGTAATCAAGTATTTGTAAAAAAAAAAGGTCAAAATAAAATGAAAGTTTAATAAAAGTTAAAGTTAAGCGTTTTTTGTCAGTTGTATAAACATATACACATATATACATCGGATATCTGATGAGAAGAAAAAGATATCATTTTTTTTTATAAAACTTAAATGGCCAAATGGGAATCTACTTTTGTTTATTCACTTTTGTTCACCCCAAACAATGCATATTGCCACTAAAGCGTAAGGGGCTACTGTGATAGGAGTCAGACTGAGGGGGGGGGGGGCGATCTGGACTCTGGACAGCAAGATGTTTATTCACATTTAAATTTCTGCATGTTTGTGCAGTCGAGAAAAAAGGGAGCAGGGAGGGAATTCCAATGGAAAGCGACCCGAGGAAAGAAACTATAATAGTAAAAAAATCTTCCGGCATCTTGAAACCTCTACAGTGAAGGGGCGGGATTTTGTTATTATTAGTCGGGTGGGTCGTAAGTATTAATGTCGGGGTGATACAAGTGCAGTGAGGTCGTCGGTGTCCATTCCGTGGAAGTACTTGTAAAGGATGTAACTCTGCGGCGATGCGTCAGGAAGTGGATCTTGGCAGACAGTTCGGAACCTATTATTTTAGAAATTCTTTTATACGCCCTGTTCACGAGGTAGAGGCTAGTGGTTGGTGCACCAGCTCAGATGTGGCAAAAACAATAATCCATGCACAATCGGGTGGTGGCTTTCTAGAGATATAGTATACAAGCAGATGTAAGAAGTTCTCTAGCCTGGTAGAGGGAGCTTACCTTATTTGCAGCAGACTTGGTAACATCGTCCGCATACGGATTCCCAGCTCATGTTTTCTGAGAATGTCAGTCTGACGAATTTGAATGTTGTCCTCCAGAGAAGTGTTATTATCGGCCATGACAATCGAGTTCAACAGGTTGGATGGTGAGGTGGGTGCCTTATTCGAATGCCTAATTAATAAACAAAAGCCGCAGTCTACGTCCCCCCCATCTCTTTCTGTCTTTCTCTCTTTTCTTTATCAATCTTTCTCTCTCTCTCCATCTCTCTCTCTCTTTCTCTCCCCCTCTCTTCTCTATCTATCTTTCTTTCTCTCCATCGATCATTCTTTTTATCTCCCCCTTTCCCTCCTTCTCTCTCTCCCTTTCTCTCCATCTATCTGTCTTTCTATCTATCTCTCTCCCATCTATCTATCTATCTATCTCTCTGTTTCTAGTTACATTATGCGTTTAAGGATTTTCAATTTGGGCAGCGAACGGTGAACTTTGTCGCTACATCCTCACAGCAAGTTAAATTGTATTAAAAAATATCTTAAATTAGAAATTCTTCTTCTTTGTGTTTCTTTGAAGTGTCATGTGGTCATACAGCAGTTTCCCAACTTTTTTACGTAGTCCTTTGCATTATTGTCGTACTCTGCAAGAAGATCTTTCAAGCTGCACCGGTTGGGCAGTAGGGGGCAGACAAGGCAGTGCTGCATCGTATGGTTCACCCCTCCACATTCACAGATGGTTGGGTCAGTTTTGTAGCCCTATATACTCAACTTTTGATCGTCCCTTTCCCGTTCTCAGCCGGTTAAGTGTTTTCAACCAGAGCCAGGGTGCTTTTGAATCGGGAGGGACGGCTTTAAGGGGGGGGGGGGATTTTCATGTCAGGAGGAGGGGGGGCATTCTCTAGCCGTCTGGTCCACAGCTGTAGTCTGGTCTCTTCCTGAGATGTTGTTAGGGGTTCGACATGGCTGAGGAAGTTCTAGAAATAATTACTATTGAAACAGACTTGACAACTCCTGTGTAATAAGCATCCTAAATTCTTTTTTCATTTTATGCTTATTTTCTTAGTGAAACCGAGTTATCCCCCCCCCCCCACGCATTATCAATCCTATGAACACAAATGCTGAAAAACAAAACAAAAACTGTCTTTTTTGGGCGCTGATGCAGTCGGTGTTGCAAATGTAGGGGGTATAACTAAGTTTGACTAAGAAAATAAGCATAAAATAAAAATAAAATTTAGGACGCTGTAATAAATCAATCGAACAATGAAACAATTTTATGTAAAAACTAACATTATTATTATTTCTTTTAAATACGTGAATTATTGTAGAAAAAAAATCCCTATACCCTAATATTGAACAATTATCCTAATTAGGGGGTGGGGGGGCTACTTTATATTTAATAAATTATTTTATATATTTTTTAATTTAGTATTTACGATCAACTAAAATAAACAAAACACACATTTCATATTTTTTAATGAAGGTTTTTGGTCTCAAGCCACAAGACACATACGAAAAATATTACGGACCAGAAATGAACATCACCGCCTGTTAATTAACCAAATACAAAATTTAAATAAAATTGTTAATTAACATACGTTGTTATTTAACGAAAAATGAAATTATATCACATATTGCTCCCTGATTGCAAAAATTATACGCGGGAATACTTCTCCCGTTTCTCTTTTCCGCCAAAGAAACTCCATGAGATGAAGGTGGAACATCTCAGTTCTGGTCCCCAACATTTTTCGTATGTGTCTCTTGGTATGAGACCAAAAACCTTCATTTAAAATATAAGAAATTTGTTTTTATTTTTATTTTAGTTAATTGTAAAAAAAAGATATAAATTAAATTAATAAATATAAAATATTTTCTTAGTCAAACCGAGTTATCTCCCCTAGATTTGCAACACCGACTGCATCAGCGCCCTTTTTTGTCCGGTTCAAAAGCTGTACCAGTACCTTATATGAATTGTAAATACAAAAACAAAGAAATTGATTACTTTACCATTGAGGGGTTAGGGTTAAAATTCGTCTTTTTTTTTTTTTTTAAACTTTAAATTGGCAAAGAAAGGGATTTTATTTACTCCTCCCCAGGAGTTAGGCACAAGGCCAGTTCAATAGGGATCTCCAATTGGTTGTGAACTATTTACCCCCCCCCTATATATAACACGATGTAACTTTAATTTAGATTAAGATTATCAACAAAACTTTTTTACCATTCAAAAGAGGATACATTAAATAAACTGCTGATGATTTTTTAGAATTTTTTCCAGCATACGAAACTCATGAAAATGTGAAGTTAAAATGTTGTGTACTTTTTTTTACGTGATAAACTAACGTTCTTATGTATAAGCATTTATGTGCGCTGTGATAGGCACATTTTTAATAAATCTCGCATAAATCAAGTTATGGCCAGATCTTCACGAAATTTTCAATACTTATTCATTATAGGACTAATTTATCTTTAAAATGCTGTTTTCCTAAAATATATTAGGGAAAATATTTTTTTTACGTGATCCCCCCTGTTTCATTTTATGAAATATTGAACGAAATATATTGTCATCCGGCGATTTTTTTTTCTTATATAAAACTAAACTCTTTTAAAAAACACATTGGATTAATTTTATTAAATTTTACGTAAACTGTTTTAGTAAACTGGTCCGTGAATGCACAAATAAAAAGTGGAAATAAAAGCAATATTATTATGTTTTGAATTTTTTTTTACCTTTTCTCAATAAAATATACTGTGATTTATTGAAATGCAAAAAAAAAAAAAAGTTTTACGAAATAATTTTTATTTTCAGAGACATTTATTCATTTGATCGTATTGATCGAGTTTATCGGTTTTAAACATCATTTTTGAACATATTCGTGTTCGAAATTTTTCAAAATATTTTAATATAATATAGCCCGAAGTATTATGAATCGTAAAAGACAAAAGTTGTGGCGGATGTCATATTATGTACTTGGAAAAAACTACTTCATTTGCTAGAAGTAAGAAAATTTTTTTGCACTAACTGATTTTGCCGCAACTATGGAACGCAATACTAGCCATAATTAACACGTCAATTTTTAAAGTGAAATTGTCCCACGCGCATACATTTTTAGAGTAAAATTGGTGCACGCCGCACGCTAATTTGTAAACAGTAATAAGAAAAAACGTTGACAAAAGTAATTATTATCATTATTTTTATTATTATTATTTATTTATAATACTTTTTATCATTTTTCTTTTTTCAAATTAAAATGTTTATCCATTTCGAAATATAAACTTATTTTTACTTTGAATTTTTATTATTCAATTGACGAATAAATGGTTAAAACAAACCGTTAATTTTGTTTACACCATAGTAGTAAAGTAATTTGTTTCACTTCTGTTCATCCGTACATAGATAATATCTTGCCATGTCTCACGCGATGTTTAGTAAACACTACCCCGTGTGTCGTAAAACAAGAAAATTTCGTAGTTTCATCGGACAATGAAGAAGGGTTTCTTTCAGAATTTGATAATGTAACCTTTAACTAAACTATTTTACTTTAAAACAAGTATAACTTTATTTGAGAGAGTTTTTTTTGCAATCGGTAAAGCAAAACGAATGTATGACTTCTTAACGTACACATGAAATAGTGACGTCACCGTTCTTCACATGCAATTGGAGGTCCCTACAGTTCAACAAGGCCAGTTCTATCTTACTCCCACAAGTAAGATGTGACCCGAGATCGGGTCGAGAAAGTGGGGTTTGAAAAGCCAGCGCTCGAGAGGTGAGCACTCTGGCCATTTAAAAATTGCCTGGGCAGCCCCGTCGACATTCCCCGGTAGGGGAGCCTCAGACAGTAAGCAATAAACTTACTCCTCCCCAAAGAGGGGAGGAAAAGCCTGGGAGGGTGCACCTCCTAGAACTGCACAGGACAGGCGTGCAGTATCCATCGGAACAGATACTACACTTTGATCTTAGCCAAAAGGCCAAGACCTAGAAAGAAAGGGAGATAAGTTATCTCAGCTTATTTCTAGATTTATTTTGGTACTTCTCCAGATTAGGACCCAAGCTAACCCCGACCCTAAACTAACCCTAACGACGCCAAGTCGATTTTAGCTTGGGTCCTAATCTGGAGAACCACCATTATTTTCAACAACAGATTTTGACGAATATTTTCCATTTTTTTAGTGCTGATATCGTGCATGTACCAGTTTCCGGGAACTTCGCGTCGGCAGCGTTCGGCATGTTACGTAAACACCCGAGAGATGCCGAGGCGAATGTTAACAGACGATAACTTCGATACGTTGGCGAGTCGTATTTTTTCAGTTTTATTTTCAAGAAAGATAGAAAATAACAAAACAAAAAACAAACAAAACAGCGAAATCACTGTTAATAAATAGTTTTTTAAAATTATTTTGTAACAAAACAATGCTAAAAAGCTGTTAATAAATAGATTTTTATTATTTTATTGGGTATCTTTTACGACGCTCAGCAGAGGCGCGAACGGGGTCCAAAAAAAGAACGAGAAAGGGTTTAAAAACATAAATTTGCAACAAGTGAAGTTGACCTACGACGAGAATAGATATTTTCCTACTTACCTATGTAATTTGTTTTTATTTTTACGTATTATAAATGGGTTTTCATTAGATGTAAAAAAAAAAAATGTATTGTTTTTTTCCCAAAGGTTTGCACAAAATTCAAGATGGCGGATTTACGTTCTTTCTTACCAAACGCCCCCCCCCCCCAAAAAAAAATCGGCCATTTTTTTTTCCCAAGTTACGGTGACAAAACTATTGATTTCTAATAAATAGCGGTTGTAACGGTCTAAAAATACAAACAAATGCCACAGGCAAGTTTGAAAATAACTTTTACAGCCTACAGTTACTTTTATTTGTTGTATATTTGTTTTTTTAGCGTTTTTACTCTGCTGAGCGTCGTAAAAGATACCCATTTTATTTTTGTCTTTCTTTTTGTATTCAGTCAACTGGTTAAAAAGTAGGGTGCTCTTATCTATCTTGAACCAGCTGTCGTGACGTTCGACTCGGAAGCATTCGGCTGTTCTACGTAAACGGCCGAGAGTTGCCGAGCTGAAGCAGCGAGCAGCCGACATTTTTGATACGGTGCTGCGTTCTATGATAATGTTTTGCTTGTTTTTTTTGTTGTTTATTTTAGGTTTAGGTTTAGAGTAAGGAATTTTTTAAAGAAACAAACAAAGAAAATTAAACATATTTGCATGAATTTTTTGGAAGAAACAACAGGAAAAAAAACATAGCGAGGTTACTGTTATAAAATGAATACTGTATTTTTATTTACAAGGAATTTTTTTTGAAGAAACCAAAAAAAAACAAAAAAACTTACCAAAATTACTGTTAATACGACATATTTTTTTGTAACAAAGTTATCGGCTGCTCGCTGATTGGCTAATCGCAATCGGCTCGTCAACACTCGGCCGTTTCCGTAGGACAGCCGAACGATTCCGAGTCGAACGTCACGACAGCTGGTTCAAGATAGATAACAGTACCAAAAGCAGTTTTTGGCGCTTCTTCGTAATCGTCCACAACCCGTTTTCCCCAACTTTTTTTACCGACCAATTTATTTTTTTGGTGTACAACTACCTACCAGGTCGCGAGAGAATTCCGTATTTTTTGGAAATTCTTTCAAAATAGTTTAGATTTTAGGAGGGGGATCAGTTTCCTATATAAATCACCCATTGTTTTTCACTTTTAAAAATGTTTCATTTTAGGGTTAGGTACTGGTTCATTGGCTAAGGCTAAGCTCTTCCAATTGTTGGCTGCTGCAATTTTCCTCGGCTAAGTGCTCGGGACCTTCCGGCAGGTGACGTAAATCGCCGGAATGTGCCGATGAAAACGTGGTTCATAAACTGAATAAGTACCCAATTTATTTGGGTTTACTTACTCATTTGTGAGATCGAAAAAAAATCAGAAAAATGTCTGTTATTTTAATTTTCCCAACTAAAATGGCAAACAATAAATCGTCTGCAGTTTTCTGATTTTTTTCCGACCTCATAAATGAGTAAGTAAATCCAAATAAATTGTTTTGGACTAATTTCCCAACTGCATTTCCTTAAAAATTATTTAAGGTAAATTTAAAATTAGCTCAAAACAATTTATTTGGGTTTACTTACTCATTTGTGAGGTCGGAAAACTGTAGACGATTTATTGTCCGCCATTTTGGTTGGGTAACGACAATTTTACCAAAAGTTTTTCTTTGTTTTGTATTTATCCCCCCCCCACCAGTTTTTTTTTTACCAAAAAAAGTTTCAGTAAAAATAATTTGTAACCCGTTTTAATCCAATAATTTACGTGACTGAAATAGGATTTAATCCAAAATATTTATAGAAAATTTATGTAATTCTTTTTTTTTACATTTTCTCAAATAAAAAAAATTTGATAAAAATTATTTTTAGTTTGATTTTATTTGAGCAGCTGAAATTATAATTATACAAATTATATTATTGTATTATTATACAAATTATTATATTATTATACAAATTAATTTTTAAATGACAAGAAGTTTTGAAAGATTGGCAATGTGAATAGACACGAAAATAAATTTGAAGATTAAACCCATTTAAAAAAGAAAAAAAAACTTAATTAAAGTTTGACAAAAATTGTTTAAAATTTGTTTACCTGAGAAGAAATATTTCCTTTCATATTTGCATTTTTTTTGGAAAAAAAATTCAACTTTCTTTTTCATTTTTTTCTTTTAAGAAAATTAAGTTTTAACAACGTCGGCTCACAAATTCAAATGATTTTCCGGTGAAAAATCACTGTATTATCTCCCTTGGATTATGACCATTGGATTATCTCCCTTGGATTTAGAAAATGACTAATTTACATAATTTCAATTTGTTAAAAAATATTTTTCAATTCCTTAAAGATATTTTTTGTAAGCTTTAAGTATTTTTTGTAAGCTTCAAGTATTTTTTTTTATATGAAAGTAGTGCTATGGGGCAGACAGGATTCGACCTCTCATGCTCAGGTGGTCAGTCCATGTCGGTATCCATTTAAAATGTTTTTGTTTTTTATCATAGTTCACCCCAAACAAGATAAGTTGCCACTGTAGACGTAAGGGGCTACTGAGAATTACGATGAAAGTTTAGGGTGTCATTCTGAATTGGAAGATATCTGCGAGGTATCTGTTCACATTAGTTTTAAATTTCTGCATGTCAGTACAGTCGGGGAAACAGGGAGCAGTGAGAGAGTTCCAGAGACTGGCAGCACAAAGAAAGAAGGCTCTCTGGAATCTGGGACCTCCACAGTGAATGGATGGGATTTAGCTGATTGTCAGGTTGGTCTAGTGTATTTACGTCGAGAGAGCACTAGAGTAGCAAGTTCATCGGAGCACATTCCATTGAAGTACTTGTAAAACAAGCACAAGGATGCAACATTGCGGCGATGGTACAGGGGATGGAGCTTGACGGATAGTGAGGGACCTATCAAATTAGTGAATCTTTTTGAACCTTGTCTAAGAGGGGGAGTCTAGTGGATGATGCACCAGCCCAGATGTGGCAACAATACTCCATGCATAAGCGGATGATGACTTTGTAGAGATATAGGATAATGTCAGGTGTGAGAAGTTTTCTAGCCCGGTAAAGGGAGCCCACTTTCCTTGCAGCAGCCTTGACAATGTCTTCTATGTATTTGTTCCAATTCATGTTACCTGTGAATATTAAGCCGAGGAGTTTGAAAGTTGGACTCTCAGGTAAGGTGTTATTTGTTATGGCAATTTGTGGTTGAAGAGGTTTCTTGTAGTTATTGAAGGAAAGGAGCTTTGTCTTTGCGGCATTAAATGTTACCATCCATTAATGACCCCATTCTACTACAACCACTTTTTACCTCGAGTGGCTTTTGGCCTTGATAAATGGTGCTTCATTAGTAAAAAAAAAAAAAATGAATTCGTTAAATTGCATAAAAACTTGTTTTTTTTTCTTTTGAAAAACGAACCAATTCCACTACAGATTGGAGGTGACCTTCTAAGGATTCGGCCATTGCCTTGGATATGTGCACGTTTGTTTTGCCCACATGACGAGAGTAAAGTGTAGTGTTTTCAACAAATATACCCATCTCAAACACAATGTCATCAGGGAAAATCATGAACAATAAAGGTCCAAGGATCGATCCCTGGGGCACATCTACATTTATATCATGTTTTTTGGATGAATCTAATCATTATCACATTCAGATTGGTAGATTTAAGTTTACCGTTAAATGAACTCCTTTCCTTGAAGTTCATATCATTTTATTATTTGAAATTTAATTTATTTAATTTAAAAAAAAAAAATTCGAATTACTATATTATGGGATTGACATATATCCCAATCCTATAATGTTGGCCACAAAATCCATCTGAAATGAAATTAGTTTTTTTTTTTTCAAAAACCGACTCCCGCAGGCATTATTTAGCGAGAAAGCAAAAATGGCTGTCAAATGTTTCCTACTACGTCTGCCACACCATGCGATTAAAATCCTATTTTTGCACCCAAATTCAAGGTGCTTCCTGGAACCTATTGGAACCTTTATATAAGGTGACGTTTTCGTTAAGAACCAGAGAGTTGGAAAAAATCAGCACACGGAAGTAGAGGACAACAGTTCCACCTCCCTCGCATTCTTTAGGGCTCCGGCGAATATCATTCATTTTAAACTCACACACACACATGCTTACGCACCCTGCTAACAAAAGCAGCACACACACAACTGCCTGCACTGTCCCAATCCATTCTCAACTCACGCGCACACATATTTGTTTAAAAATTTTGTTATTTAATATTTGTTTAACAATTTTGTTATTTAATATTTGTTTAAAAATTTTGTTATTTAATATTTGTTTAACATTTTTGTTATTTAATATTTGTTTAACAAATTTTTTATTTAATATTTGTTTAACAATTTTGTTATTTAATATTTGTTTAACAAATTTTTTATTTAATATTTGTTTAACAAGTTTGTTATTTAATATTTGTTTTACAAATTTTTTATTTAATATTTGTTTAACAATTTTATTATTTAATATTTGTTAAACAATTTTGTTATTTAATATTTGTTTAACAATTTTTGTTATTTAATATTTGTTTAACAATTTTGTTATCTAATATTTGTTTAACAATTTTGTTATTAAATATTTGTTTAACAATTTTTGTTGTTAAATATTTGTTTAACAATTTTTGTTGTTAAATATTGGTTTAAACAGTTTGTTATGAAATATTTGTTTAACAATTTTGTTATTAAATATTTGTTTTACAATTTTATTATTTAATATTTGATTAACAATTTTATTATTTAATATTTGTTTAACAATTTTATTATTTAATATTTGTTTAACAATTTTTGTAATTAAATATTTGTTTTACAAGTTTGTTATTAAATATTTGTTTAACAAGTTTGTTATTAAATATTTGGTTAACAATTTTTGTTGTTAAATATTTCTTTAACAAGTTTGTTATTTAATATTTGTTTAACAATTTTGTTGTTTAATATTTGTTTAACTAATGTTGTTATTTAATATTTGTTTAACAATTTTTGTTATTCAATATTTGTTTAACAATTTTTGTTATTCAATATTTGTTTAACAATTTTGTTATTTAATATTTGTTTAACAAGTTTGTTATTTAAAATTTGTTTAACAATTTTATTATTAAATATTTGTTTAACAATTTTGTTATTAAATATTTATTTAGCAATTTTGTTATTTTATATTTGTTTGACAAGTTTGTTATGAAATATTTGTTTAACAATTTTGTTATAAAATATTTGTTTAACAATTTTGTTATTAAATATTTGTTTTAAAAGTTTGTTATAAAATATTTGTTTAACAATTTTGTTATTAAATATTTGTTTAAAAAGTTTGTTATAAAATATTTGTTTAACAATTTTGTTATTAACTATTGTTTAACCAATTTTGTTATTAAATACTTGTTAAACAAATTTTGTTTTTAATATTTGTTTAAATTATTTTGTTATTAAATATTTGTTTAACAATTTTGTTTTTTAATATTTGTTTAACAATTTTGTTATTTAATATTTGTTAAACAATTTTTGTTATTTAATATTTGTTAAACAAATTTTGTTATTAAATATTTGTTTAACAAGTTTGTTATTAAATATTTGTTAAACAAATTTTGTTATAAAATATTTGTTAAACAATTTTGTTATTAAATATTTGTTTAACAAGTTTGTTATTAAATATTTGTTTAACAATTTTGTTATTAAATATTTGTTTAACAATTTTGTTATTAAATATTTGTTAAACAAATTTTGTTATTTAATATATGTTTTACAAATTTTTTATTAAATATTTCTTAACAATTTTGTCTTTTAATATTTGTTTAAAAATGTTGTTATTTAATATTTGTTTAACAATTTTGTTATTAACTATTTGTTTAACAATTTTGTTATTAAATATTTGTTAAACAAATTTTGTTATTTAATATTTGTTTAACAAGTTTATCATTTAATATTTGTTAAACAATTTTGTTATTTAATATTTGTTTAACAATTTTTTCATTAAATATTTGTTAAACAAATTTTGTTATTAAATATTTGTTTAACAATTTTGTTATTTAATATTTGTTTAACAAATTTTTTATTTAATATTTGTTTAACAATTTTATTATTTAATATTTTTTTTACAAATTTTTTATTTAATATTGGTTTAACAATTTTGTTATTTAATATTTGTTTAACAATTTTGTTATTTAATATTTGTTTAACATTTTTGTTATTTAATATTTCTTTAAGAAATTTTTAATTTAATATTTGTTTAACAATTTTGTTATTTAATATTTGTTTAACAAATTTTTTATTTAATATTTGTTTAACAATTTTGTTATTTAATATTTTTTTTACAATTTTTTTATTTAATATTTGTTTAACAAATTTGTTATTTAATATTTGTTAAACAATTTTGTTATTTAATATTTGTTAAACATTTTTGTTATTTAATATTTGTTTAACATTTTTGTTATTTAATATTTGTTTAACAATTTTTGTTGTTAAATATTTATTTAACAATTTTAGTTGTTAAATATTAGTTTAAACAGTTTGTTATGAAATATTTGTTTAACAATTTTGTTATTAAATATTTGTTAAACAATTTTATTATTTAATATTTGTTTAACAATTTTATTATTTAATATTTGTTTAACAATTTTATTATTTAATATTTGTTTAACAATTTTTGTTATTTAATATTTGTTTAACAAGTTTGTTATTTAATATTTGTTTAACAATTTTTGTTATTTAATATTTGTTAAACAATTTTGTTATTTAATATTTGTTAAACAATTTTGTTATTTAATATTTGTTTAGCAATTTTGTTATTTAATATTTGTTTGACAAGTTGGTTATGAAATATTTGTTTAACAAGTTTGTTATTAAATATTTGTTAAGCAATTTTGTTATTTAATATTTGTTTAACAATTTGTTATTTAATATTTGTTTAACAATTTTGTTATTAAATATTTGTTTAGCAATTTTGTTATTTAATATTTGTTAAACAATTTTGTTATTTAATATTTGTTTTACCATTTTGCTATTTAATATTTGTTTAGCAATTTTGTTATTTAATATTTGTTAAACAATTGTGTTATTTAATATTTGTTTAACAAATTTGTTATTTAATATTTGTTTCATAAGTTTGTTATTAAATATTTGATTAACAAGTTTATCATTTAATATTTGTTTAACAATTTTGTTATTTAATATTTGTTTAACAAGTTTATCATTTAATATTTGTTTAACAATTTTTGTTATTAAATATTTGTTTAACAATTTTTGTTATTTAATATTTGTTTAACAATTTTTGTTATTTAATATTTGTTTAACAATTTTTGTTAATAAATATTTATTAAACAATTTTCTTATTTAATATTTGTTTAACAATTTTTTTATTTAATATTTGTTTAACAATTTTATTATTTAATATTCGTTTAACAATTTTATTATTTAATATTTGTTTAACAATTTTTGTTATTTAATATTTGTTAAACAATTTTTGTTATTTAATATTTGTTAAACAATTTTGTTATTTAATATTTGTTTAACAATTTTTTTCATTAAATATTTGTTGAACAAATTTTGTTATTAAATATTTGTTTAACAATTTTGTTATTTAATATTTGTTTAACAATTTTTGTTATTTAATATTTGTTAAGCAATTTTTGTTATTTAATATTTGGGTTAACAATTTTGTTATTAAATATTTGTTTAACCATGTTGTTATTTAATATTTGTTTAACAATTTTGTTATTTAATATTTGTTTAACAATTTTGTTATTTAATATTTGTTTAACAATTTTGTCATTTAATATTTGTTTAGCAAATTTTTTATTTTATATTTGTTTAACAATTTTGTTATTTAATATTTGTTTAGCAAATTTGTTATTTAATATTTGTTTAACAATTTTGTTATTTAATATTTGTTTAACATTTTTGTTATTTAATATTGGTTTAAACAGTTTGTTATGAAATATTTGTTAAACAATTTTGTTATTAAATATTTGTTTAACAATTTTATTATTTAATATTTGTTTAACAATTTTATTATTTAATATTTGTTTAACAATTTTATTATTTAATATTTGTTTAACAATTTTGTTGTTTAATATTTGTTTAACTAATGTTGTTATTTAATATTTGTTTAACAATTTTTGTTATTTTAATATTTGTTTAACAAGTTTGTTATTTAATATTTGTTTAACAATTTTTGTTATTCAATGTTTGTTTAACAATTTTGTTATTTAATATTTGTTTAACAAGTTTGTTATTTAAAATTTGTTTAACAATTTTTTATTAAATATTTGTTTAACAATTTTGTTTTTAAATATTTGTTTAGCAATTTTGTTATTTAATATTTGTTTGACAAGTTTGTTATGAAATATTTGTTTAACAAGTTTGTTATTAAATATTTGTTAAACAATTTTGTTATTTAATATTTGTTTAACAATTTGTTATTTAATATTTGTTTAACAATTTTGTTATTAAATATTTGTTTAGCAATTTTGTTATTTAATATTTGTTAAACAATTTTGTTATTTAATATTTGTTTTACCATTTTGCTATTTAATATTTGTTTAGCAATTTTGTTATTTAATATTTGTTAAACAATTGTGTTATTTAATATTTGTTTAACAATTTTGTTATTTAATATTTGTTTTATAAGTTTGTTATTAAATATTTGATTAACCAGTTTATCATTTAATATTTGTTTAACAATTTTGTTATTTAATATTTGTTTAACAAGTTTATCATTTAATATTTGTTTAACAATTTTTGTTATTTAAATTTTTTTTACAATTTTGTTATTTAATATTTGTTTAAAATTTTTTTGTTATTTAATATTTGTTTTACAAGTTTGTTGTTAAATATTTGTTTAACAAGTTTTTTATTAAATATTTGTTTAACAATTTTGTTATTAAATATTTGTTTAACAATTTTGTTATGTAATATTTGTTTTACAATTTTTTTATTTAATATTTGTTTTACAATTTTTTATTTAATATTTGTTTAACAATTTTTGATATTAAATATTTTTTTTTACAATTTTGTTATTTAATATTTGTTTAACAATTTTATTATTTAATATTTGTTTAACAATTTTATTATTTAATATTTGTTTAACAATTTTATTATTTAATATTTGTTTAACAATTTTGTTGTTTAATATTTGTTTAACTAATGTTGTTATTTAATATTTGTTTAACAATTTTTGTTATTTAATATTTGTTTAACAATTTTATTATTTAATATTTGTTTAACAATTTTATTATTTAATATTTGTTTAACAATTTTGTTGTTTAATATTTGTTTAACTAATGTTGTTATTTAATATTTGTTTAACTAATGTTGTTATTTAATATTTGTTTAACAATTTTTGTTATTTTAATATTTGTTTAACAAGTTTGTTATTTAATATTTGTTTAACAATTTTTGTTATTCAATGTTTGTTTAACAATTTTGTTATTTAATATTTGTTTAACAAGTTTGTTATTTAATATTTGTTTTACAAGTTTGTTGTTAAATATTTGTTTAACAAGTTTTTTATTAAATATTTGTTTAGCAATTTTGTTATTAAATATTTTTTTAACAATTTTGTTATTTAATATTTGTTTAGCAAATTTTTTATTTAATATTTGTTTACCAATTTTGTTATTTAATATTTGTTTAGCAAATTTTTTATTTAATATTTGTTTAACAATTTTGTTATTTAATATTTGTTTAACAATTTTTATCATTAAATATTTTTTTAACAATATTGTTATTTAATATTTGTTTAACAATTTTTGTCATTAAATATTTTTTTAACAATTTTGTTATTTAATATTTGTTTAACCATTTTTTTAAATTTAATATTTGTTTTACAATTTTTTATTTAATATTTATTTAACTATTTTTGTTATTAAATATTTTGTTAAACAATTTTTGTTATTTAATAATTGTTTAACAATTTTTTAAATTTAATATTTGTTTAACAATTTTGTTATTTAATATTTGTTTAACAATTTGTTATTTAATATTTGTTAAACAATTTTGTTATTTAATATTTGTTTAACAATTTTGTTATTTAATATTAGTTTAACAAGTTTTTTTTTAATATTTGTTAAACAATTTTGTTATTCAATATTTGTTTAACAATTTTTTTATTTAATATTTGTTTAACAATTTTGTTATTAATATAGTTTTAACAATTTTTGTTATTAAATATTTATTTAAAATTTTGTTGTGTAATATGTGTTAAACAATTTTTTTATTAAATATTTGTTTAACAAGTTTGTTATTTAATATTTGTTTTACAATTTTTGTTATTAAATATTTAGTTTACAATTTTGTTGTGTAATATGTGTTAAATAATTTTTTTATTAAATATTTGTTTGACAAGTTTTTTATTTTATATTTGTTTAACAATTTTGTTATTAAATATTTTTTTAACAATTTTGTTAGTGAATATTAATTTATCAATTTTGTAATTTAATATTTGTTAAACAATTTTTGTTTTATTTAATATTGTTTTAACAATTTTTGTTATTTAATATTTGTTAGCAATTTTGTTCTTTTATATTTGTTTAACAATTTTGTTATTTAATATATGTTTTACAAATTTTTTATTAAATATTTTTTAACAATTTTGTTATTAAATATTTGTTTAACAATTTTGTTATTAAATGTTTGTTTAACAAGTTTGTTATTAAATATTTGTTTAACAATTTTGTTATTAAATGTTTGTTTTACAATTTTATTATTAAATATTTGTTTAACAATTTTGTTATTAAATGTTTGTTTTACAATTTTATTATTTAATATTGAACACTTTTGTCATTTAATATTCGCGCACACAAACACGCACACACATTCATACACTTGCGGATTCTAAGGAAAAGCACACCCACATATGCATACACTTATCCACACATATACTTACTCATAAACTTCTAACTGAACTGAACATTTCAAATGAACAATTTTGTTATATATAAGCTGGCATCTGTCAGTCGCAACGATTATGGGGCAGCGCTATATTGCAATGTTGTGTGTGTGCATTATCTTGTGTGACTGTAGGAGCCAATTCTTGATTTGCATGGTCTACTACAGCGTTGACGAAGGTTGTTGTATAACGTGTCACTTCGTCTGATTGGTCTGCATGTTGGGTCGCTTTTCTCTTAGCTCTCTTCACAGCGTTTTCATCGTAGACGGTCTTCTCACTGATGATCATTCCCTGGCTTATTTGTTTCCTCCAGGCAGGTCTGTCGGCTGCAGAGCCTTCCCATGTATTGATGTCCATAGAGCAAGCCTTCATATCTCGCTTGCAGACATCCTTGTAGCAGAGATAGGGAGACCACTTTTTCTTGAGCCTGAGGCAAGTTCGCCGTAGAGAAGGTCTTTAGGGGGTCGCCCATCATAACTTTATTCTTGCTCTTTATTGCATTGGGCTCTCTTACTCAAGATTTCCTACCGAAATTACTCTATTCTTCACGAAGCAAATGCACTATATATATATATATATATATATATATATATATATATATAGCTATATATATATATTTATATATATATATGTGTGTGTGTGTGTGTGTGTGTGTGTATCATTGATACAGATTTTCTGTAAAATAGAGTACCATTTAAAATACTTAAACAAGATTCAAGTGCGGAAATACTTAAATTTCTGCATGTTGATACAGTCAAGGAAACAGGGAACAGGGAAGGAATTCCAACGGCAAGCAATTTGAGGAAAGACGCTATTTGAATAGAAAGTTTTTCGGCATCTTGGGACCTCTACAGTGAAAGGGTTCGGTTTGTCAGGAGTATTGACGTTCCGTGGTAGTACTTGAGTTAGTGGAGTCCAATGGCAACCCTAACCCTGACCCAATTGCCACCACTGCTTGCCGAAGCGTCCTCTTAGGTAATCGCCGTCCTCATAAGAAATCAAACTCTGTTATTTCCACCAATCGTTTTCAATCCTCTCATATTATTGTTTATCATCCAACCGACAATCTCATTAACCCTTATCCTCGAGTGGCTTTTGGCCTTCGTAAGTGTTCACTCATTAGTATCAAACAAGCGATGGGGTGGGGGTGGTGTTTTTCATGCATCTAGAACAGATTTAATGAGGGTTAGGGTGTTGGGTGTTAGAGTTTGGGTTTAGGGTTAGGATGTTGGGTTACAGTTAGGGTTTAGGGAGTTAAGGTGTTGGGTGGTAGGGTTAGGGGGTTGGGTGTGAGAGTTAGGGTTAGGGTGTTGGTTTTGGGGGTTGGGTGTTTGGGTTAGGGTGTTGGGTTAGGGTTTTGGGGGTTGGGTGTATGGGATTAGGAGGTTAGGTTGTTGAGAGTTTAGGGTGTTGGGTGTTGGGTGTTAGGGTTAGGGTGTTTGGTTAGGGTGTTGGGTATTGAGGGTTTAGAGTATTGGGTGTTAGGGTGTTGGGTGTTATGGTTAGGGTTTTGGGAGTTTGGGTGTTAGGGTGTTGGGTGTTAGGGTGTTGGGTTAGGGTTTTGGGTGTTAGGGTGTTGGGTGTTGAGGATTTGAGTGTTGGGGGTGTAGGGTTAGGGGGTTAGGTGTTAGGGTTTAAGGTGTTGAGCGTCAGGGTTAGGGTGTCGGGTGTATGGGATTAGGAGGTTAGGGTATTGAGGGTTTAGAGTATTGGGTGTTAGGGTTAGGGTGTTGGGTTAGGGTTTTGGGGGTTAGGGTTAGGGGTAGGGTTAGAGTGTTGGGTGTTCGGGTTAGGGGTTAGGGTGTTGAGTGTTAGGGTTAGAGGTTAGGGTTAGGGTAGAAATAATGTGTTTCTGTAATCTATCAAATAATATTTTAACAAATATAAAGTACCAATCCGCGTTGTCGACTCACTATTGTTTCGCAAAGTTCGCTACTTGAAATACTTGAAACATTAATTTAAAATAATAAACATTTCATTCATAACTTTGTTGTAAACCCGTCTTATTCATATAGATAAATAAACATTAACATTTCGCTAATTTCGATAAAAGTTTATGTATCTTTTAAATGTGACTGTAAAGAAAAGAAAAGAAAGAAGAAATCAATTTGCTTTTTCATTTGCAATTTAAAAAAAAAAATTTATTAATTTATTAATTATCAGGCCCAGGGGCTACTCGAGGATAAAGGTTAAAAAGTGTGATGATGGTGTGGAGAGACCGAGAGATAAGCAGCCACAACAATCATATGCCCGCTGCAAGGAAACAGTGGCTGCACACGATTGCAAACCTAGAACCATTTGATTACTGCTGCTGCTGGTTCTGGGAGCGAACGTCTCATGTTGTCGAGGAGAGAAAAGACGAGAACTGCTACTGCTGTATTTTGGTAAGCAACGTGGTGACTGTGGTTGAAGAAAAGAGGGAGAAAAAATAAGGATCCAGACTCCGTTTTGAATACTGAGAGCTGGCATTTCTGTGTGTTCTGTAAATGATTTATGTGACTGAAATAGGAATTAATTAACCAAACTCATCTTTCAAAGAGATTTTCAGGTGGACGATAAATGCTATCACGAGACGATTGGAAACAAATGGGTGGGATGAGCAGAAGATTATTTGAAAAGAATTGATTATCCAGAAGGACGGCTCAACAAGTATTTGTTTACATTAGGCTTGAAGACGACCATGCTGTAGTCGGTTGGGAAGCAGCCTTGTGGTATTTTGCTCCACAAATGAGATGTTCTAGGAAAGAAACTTTGTTCATGGAAGTTTCGTTTGTTTTTTGGTACAGAGAGGGAGAGCGGAAAGTTAATTTCTGTGGTTGTAGCTAGATGAGTTCTTGCTGTGAATGTTTTTCTGAGAGGAACCATCTAGAACAGGTTCGGGTGTTGGATGTAAGAGATTAGGGTGTTGGGTGTTAGGGTGTTGGGTGTTAGGGTGTTGGGTGTTGAGTGTTGGGTGTTAGGGTATTGGGTGTTGGGTGTTAGGGTATTGGGTGTAGGAGATTAGGGGGTTGACGGTTAGGGTGTTGGGGTGGGGTTACGGTTAGGGTGTAGGGGGTTAGGGTTAGATTGTTGGGTGTTGGGGTTAGGGTGTTGGGTGTAGGAGATTAGGGGGTTGAGGGTTAGGGTGTTGGGTTAGGGGGGGTTGGGGTTAAGGTTAGGGTGTAGGGGGTTAGGGTTAGAGTGTTGGGTGTTGGGGTTAGGGTGTTGGGTGTAGGAGATTAGGGGGTTGGGGTTAAGGTTAGGGTGTAGGGGGTTAGGGTTAGAGTGTTGGGTGTTGGGGTTAGGGTGTTGGGTGTAGGAGATTAGGGGGTTGGGGTTAAGGTTAGGGTGTAGGGGGTTAGGGTTAGAGTGTTGGGTGTTGGGGTTAGGGTGTTGGGTGTAGGAGATTAGGGGGTTGAGGGTTAGGGGGTTGGGGTTAAGGTTAGGGTGTAGGGGGTTAGGGTTAGAGTGTTGGTGTTGGGGTTAGGGTGTTGGGTGTAGGAGATTAGGGGGTTGAGGATTAGGGTGTTGGGTTAGGGGGTTGGGGTTAAGGTTAGGGTGTAGGGGGTTAGAGTGTTGGGTGTTGGGGTTAGGGTGTAGGGGGTTAGGGTTAGAGTGTTGGTTGTAAGGAGCTCTATCGAACACTTACCATGAAAATAACGATACGGTAGAGAGAGAGAGATCAGGAACATCTCTTCTGTGCGAAAGAGGCTGTAGGGACGAGAAGAGATCATCCTCCACTAGATTGCAAAGTCGGTTTTGTACTCTGTCAAGGCAAAAAAGGGTTCTCATAGCGGCACCTCCCCACATGTGACATCAGTACTCCATCTGAGGATGTATCTGGCTCCTATACAGGTAGAAGATTGATTTGTTGACAATCAAATTGGTATCTCTACAGAAAGGAACATTTGAACACAAATGCTAAATATTTGTCAAAGAAGATGTGAGACGGGAAGTTGTCAGCCGAGTAGAGATCAAAATGACTACCAGTGATGACCGGCATCTCCTTCGTGGACAGGAACCAATGATCCAACGATTGAAGTCAAGGAGAAGCTTACTCGCCCATGTCGAACCCCTAACAACATCTCAGGAAGAGACCAGATCACAGCTGTGGACCAGACTGCTAGAGAATGACCCCCATCTTACTGACATGGGAATCCCCACTTCTGAGGTCCTCTCTCCTGGTTCAGAAGCACGCTGGCTCTAGTGGAAAACATTCAGCCGCCTGAGAACGGGAATGAGGCGATCAAAAGTTGCTGAGTAGATGAGGCTACAGAATTGACCCAACCATCTGTGACTGCGAAGAGGAGGACCATACAATGCAACACTGGATTGTCTGCCCAACCAGTTGCAGCTTGAAAGATCTTGCAGAGTACAACAATAATTCAAAGGACTGTGTAAAAAAGTAGGGAACTGTCGTACGACCACATGACACTTCAAAGACACGCAAGGAAGAAGAATTTCTTATTTAAGATATTTTTTAATACAATTACAAAAATATTTAACTTGCTAATTGCGTTAAAAAGTGGGAAACTTTCATATGCTTCGAAAACACGCAAAGAAGAAAGAAAATAAAACAATATTGCGCAATAAAACTATTCGTTATATTAAAAATCAAAACAATCAATAACAAATAATAATTAATTAATAAAATGTAATTTTGTAATACATTATGCAAATTAGTTAACCTTGCGACTGATATCGTATGTACATAAGCAGTTTATAAAAAAGATGGTGCGTCTGTTGTGTGAAATTGAATTGACTTGAAATTGGGCATTTTTGACCGTAGCAAAAGATTGGCCCAACTTTCGTATTTATTCATTCAGATTTAATTCATTCAGATTTAACAATTCAGATTTAATTCATTCAGATTTAATAATTCAACCGACTTTTACTTTTATTCGTTTTATTTACTTTTCCGAATAGCCAAACTTGACGAAGGATAATTCAGTAATGAAATTCTTCAATCTTAACAATTAAAACACAAAATGGCGTCGTTCTAAACTTGTAATACAATAAAAGTAGGAGGCTTTGTTTTCGGGAAAACGGCAATACGAATTCAGATTTAAAAAAGATGATTGACGGAATAAAATTCAAAGAAATTCTTAGATAAAAGGGAAATAATTTCAAAATAGTTAATATGAATTCTCTCCCTTGCAACGCGGAATATTTATTTTCCTTCCACTATCTATTTGTGTGTGTGTGTATATATATATATATATATATATATATATATATATATATATATATATATATATATATATATATATATAAGAAAATAAATTCTGTGAAATATGGGAATCTGTCTTTCAAAACATTGGATATGATATAAAATCGAATAAAAAATAGTGTGTGTAGTGTGTGTGTGTGTGTATATATATATATATATATATATATATATATATATATATATATACCTTCCTTACACTAAATTAAAACAAACATACATAACACTCTAAGCAAATAACGCATCCAAACGAGAGTGACACGTGACTTCACATTTCCGAAACAGATGACAACAGAAGCTGAAGAGAGCCGGATGGCTAAGTCCTTCTGTGCTTGAAACCGACGGTACGAATGTTGTACTAACATTTCTGTCCCAATATATATATATATATATATATATATATATATATATATATATATATATATATATATATGCACACACAACCACCGATTGCCATGGCAAATAACACCCTACATAAGAGTCCAACATTCAAACTCCTCGGCCTAACATTCACAGGTAACATGAATTGGAACAAATACGTAGAAGTCATTGCCAAGGCTGCTACAAAGAAGGTGGGCTCCCTCTACCGTGCTAGAACACTTCTCACGCTTGACATTATCCTATATCTCTACAAAGCCACCATCCACCCATGCATGGAGTATTGTTGCCACATCTGGGCTGGTGCATCATCCACTAGTCTCTCTCTCTTAGACAAGGTCCAAAAAGAGTTGCCAACTTAATAGGTCCCTCACTGTCAACCAAGCTCCATCCCCTGTACCATCGCCGCAATGTTGCATCCTTGTGCTTCAATGGAATGTGCTCCAATGAACTTGCTGCTCTGATCCCCCCTCGACGTAAATACTCGACCAACCCGACAATCAGCTAAATCCCATCCATTCACTGTGGAGGTCCCCAGATGCTGGAAAGCCTTCTATTTCAATAACTTCTTTCCTTGTGCTGCGGCATTTGGAACTCTCTCTCTGCTCCCTATTTCCACGATTGTCCTGACATGCAGAAATTTAAAACTAATGTGAACAGGCATCTCGCTGCACAGTTCCCAATTTAGGATGAACCCCTAAACTTTCATCCTAATTCTCAGTAGTCCCTTACGTCTGCAGCGACAACTTTTCTTGTTTTGGATGAACTTAGTTTAAAAAAAAACCTAAAAAAACCCAACAGGACGGGTATAAGCAATACATATAGAATCAGTTTTAAATTTTAATGTTTTTTCTTTCTTTAAGGCGCATGGTGCCGTTTCGGTAGTTCCAACGGTAAAGTTTACAAAAAAAAAATATATATATAATCCGCCGACGTTACTCATCGTGTTGCCTAGAATACATGTTCCATGATTCATAATACGGTCAAAAGTTTAGGATTTTACTGAGCACATATGTATTATTGATGCACACGCTGTGCATCGATCGTTTTAAAAATTATTACTAAAAATTTGATGTAGAGCATTTTTTTCTCTGTAAAATGTTTTGTATCTAACTTATTTTACAAGTGTTTTGAGGACGCGTGCGAGTTTCGGTGGGTGCAACCCCTAAATGATAAAGTTTACAAAAACAAAAAGAATAATGTGCCGAATTTATACATTTTTTTCACTTTTGTTTTGCAAAAAAATACATAATGAATTGTCATGAACTGCGCGTAATAAGTTTATTTAAAGAGTATGAGATGAAGCCATGGCCATCCCTACTACAGGCCAGGCAATCGTGCAACTGGGGTCTTTTACTGGGGGCCATGTGAATTTTCTTAAATATTCGATATAGAAGTTGCAAACTATATCATCAACTGGTGCGGATCCTTTTTTTCTTTTTAACCACAATATACAAGTAATAATCTTTTTACATAAGTACAAAATCTCTAAAAAAAATCCAACATTGAAATAAAAATTCTTCATTGAAATATGCATTTGCCTTTGTTTATTCAAAATTACCTGTCTCTTCATTTATAGGAATTTGTCAATAATTGTAAAATGTATCAATTAGCTCATTGTGGGTCTTATTATTTGGTATGTAAAACACATAAAAACATCAAACTAATCTCACAGAGGAATTTTACCTTTGTTTGCAACTTCTATATCGAATATTTAAGAAAATTCACATGGCCCCCAGTAAAAGACCCCAGTTGCACGATTGTCTGGCCTGTAGTAGGGATGGCCATGGATGAAGCCAAAGCGAAATTACCAGGTGAAAATATTTACTAAGATGGTATTGCCTCAAGCGATCAGTGTATCTGACAGAATGTGGTTACAGAGAAAGAGCTCGAGTTGTCTATGGTATGCAACTCAAGCTCTTTCTCTGTAATCACAGTCCACATTCTGTCAGATACACTGATCGCTTGAGGCAATACCATCTTAGTTTTGTACAGGCCTGAGCACTTTTGACCATAGTAGAACTTTCAATGCATTTGAAGAGTAGAAAGTGACTAACGTTGGGTTTACTTTCGGCAGCCTCGTAACTCTCGCTTCCCTTATTTTGTCCTTTAGTCCTCACATTCCATGAGCGATCTTTCTGACAAAGGGGGAAGAATTGCTGTTTTCTGGGTCGGAATCTATCGATATAACATTTATCGTTGGCTTGTTTTTGACCTCGAAGTGGTATTTTAAAAAACATTTTTAGCTCAAGTGGCTTCATGCCTTGTCTGGATCGATTTCCATAAAAAGGGGGAAAAAAATATACGGCCTTTGGGATGTTTACTTCCTTGCCTCCTATTATCAGGCCGAGAAGAAGAAATTTGAAGAAAGAAACTCGTTTATGGAATTAACGCGTGAGAATGGATGCGAATCGAACAAATTTAGAACAATTGAAAGATAAATTGAGCTTCATAGGTAGAGTAGAAATCGCCTGGGATTATAACGGCAGATCGCGGACAAAATGATCAGCAGAAATAGGAACCCCTTTAATAGTTGTCGTCCTCGTATTATGAACCTTTAAATGTGGGAACCTTTTAGAGTTTGGGGTTTAAATCGGGAAGAAAATCCGAATGGCGAACTTACTTGGAAGAGTAATACGTCTGGCCGAATCTGACTGAAATAGAAATGTTACATTCTTCCACAAAATAAATAATGGCTCCACAACTAAATAGATATGCAGTTTTATTTGCAGGAAACACAGGAACAAAATGAAGGTGGTACAATGGGGTGATTCATGTCAGTTATTCCGGAGTTCGATATCTCACCCGTTCAGGGTTGAGGCAGGGTGAGAACTGGAAAAGCACGTCTTGTCAGCTGGAAGAGAAACCGTAAACTGAATTGTTCTGTTCATCACGTGGTTTGGCTTTCGCGCCAAAACGATTCATCGCATATGAATCCTGTTGTATCTAGGCATGTAGTTTGTCCATGCAGTGAAGAGGCGATGGTTACATAATCGCAAATCTGGATCATCATCTCACCGCTGATCACATAGACTGATACAAAATAGTGCGCTCATGCAACTAATACAGACCCTGTTTCCGGCATGGATATGTTTGGATGGAGAAAGGGTTTCCCGTAAAGTGTTCAGAACCAAGGAGGGGAAAGCCAAAGAGACGACAAGCCAGAATTCGGAGTGACTAGCAGAGCGCTGGGCCCGAAAGGACAACCTCCAGTGAAACCATACATACCAAGCAGAGGCAGCGGGAAAACTTGCTCAGCCTTGTGAGGTGTTGTGCTGTGCAGTTCTAGAAGGTCTACCATTCAAGACATTACCTTGAGAAGGGTTAGTTTATTGCTAATCGTCTGAGGCGCTTCTACTGGGGAATGCCGACTTTTTTGGTGGGCCAGAGTGCACACAACTCTTGTGTGTGAATAAAATAGAAAGAAAAAAAGCGAAAAAATTGTGCGAAAATTTCTGTGAATAATTTTTTTTGTGAAAAAAAGAAAAGAAAGAAAGAAAAGAAAGAAAGAAAAGAAAGAAAGAAACAAAAAAGAAAGAAACAAAAAATGTAAGAAACAAAATAGAAAGAAAAAAGGAATAAAAAACGAAACAAACAACCAAAAATAGAAAGAAACAAAACAAAAAAGAAAGATGCAAAAAAAGTAACAAAAAAAGAAAGATGCAAAAAAGAAACAAACAAAAGGAAGAAAGAAATAAAGAAACACAAAAAACAAAGATACAAAAAAAAAAACAAAAGGAAGAAAAAAAGAAACAAATATTTTTTCTTTGTTTTTTTTTTCTTTTGTTTGTTTCAAAAAAGAAAGATACAAAAAGAAGAAACAAAAAAGAAACAAATAAAAACGAAACACAAAAAAGAAAGAAACAAAAAAGAAACACACAAAAGAAACAAACAAAAAAAAAATAAAAAAAGTAACGATAAAAAAATTATAAAAAGAAACAAACAAAACTGGGGAATCAAAAAGACAAACATTTACACTGATTTTTTTTTTTTTGCAATAATTAAACATTTTTTTTTTTTTTATCTAACATGAACTTTTCCTGGAGAAGAAGAAAAGGCAAAAAGGAAAGAAGATGAAAAAGAAAACAAAAGCAAAAAAACAAAAACAACAAAAGGAATTTTGATTTGGTTTCATTTGCGTGAGATTTTTATTTCCTACTTATCTTGATTGCTCATTTGACACCGGAATTCTAAAAGTTTAGAAGAAAAGAAAAAAATGGTGAGCTCAAATGTCGATTGCAAGCAATCTGACAGAATTGGGTGACAAGATGAAGTCTGAAGCCCGAATTACAAACGATTGCGAAACGATCTTTCGTTTAGGAAATCAATCGGTTGCCTCAAAAGTTTTAACGCAATATCGATTTTATGAATCGTTAATAA
>OY744525.1:7044888-7047388 GCA_963556195.1 Sepiola atlantica | reverse complement strand
ATTCAAACAAAACAGCCTCAAAGATTTATGAAGGAACGGAAAACTGATAGCTATCAATATGTTGCAGAACAATGACAATTGACACCGAGTAACAAGTGTTTATATGTATGTATGTATGTATGTATGTATGTATGTATGTATGTATGTATGTATGTATGTATGGATGGATGGATGTATGGATGTGTGTTTATATGTATGTGTGCGTGTGTTTATATGTATGTCTGTTTGTGTGTGATACATAGTGTTAAAGTATGTTCACTTGTGTATATGTGTATATATTTATCTATGCACATATGTGATTATTCTTGTGAGCCTGCATTTATATATATGATACACTCATTATATTTATTGTTTCGACTTCAAGCACCTGCTTCTCTAACCACACTGAATAGCTGTGATGCAGCGAAACAGCATATCTGTGAATGACTATATATAATGTTCATATGTAAATATATATATATATATATATATATATATATATATATATATATATGCATTTATATATATATATATATATATATATATATATATATATATATATATATATATATATATATATATATATATATATATATATATATATATAGTGGTTTGTTGTAAGGAATGTATATTTTCAATTTTATACTCCTTACAGTATCCTTTGAATTGAATCTATATCATTCATATATATATATATATATATATATATATATATATATATATATATATATATATATATATATATATGATAAAAGAACAGGAATCAGATGTTACGACGTAATGGCAAATGAAAAAGGAAAACCAAAAAATATTATTTATGTATTCATCAATGTTTCGTCTTTATTGTAAGACTTCCTCAGAATGATTTGTTTAAAATGTTTTGTCAGCTCTAAGTGTGTTGGTAAAGCATTTTTGTACTTGTATGATCTTTTTTGATTTTACTTTTGCAATTTCCATTATATATATATATATATATATATATATATATATATATATATATATATATATATATATATATAGGACTTGCAACTGGGTTCGTGCCCTCTGACCGACAGGAATTAACATCTCCTACACTGAAGATTGCATAAGCATGAAGCACATGTGTATGTAGGTAATGATACTAAATGTTTATTTAAAAAATATTGTTATCACCCGCTTAACAAAGACTGGGTCTCTAAGAGAATTTCAAAATAAGCAGTTATACTAGGTGTAATGCGATGTTCAAACCCTCTGTTGTTGTTGTTGTTGTTGTTGAACACTTTTCGACTTGCATACTATGGGTGTCCGCTGATTTGATATTTATAGACTTTTAATTCTCTTCATTTCCACGTTGATTGGTGGTGGCCGAAGGGTAGAACGTCATCCGGCAAGTCAGAGGTGACTTGCAACTGGGTTCGAACACTGAAGATTACATAAGCATGAAACATTGATATATCTGTAAGTAGTATTAATAAATATTTAAAAATAATCATATATAAAAGCTCTATTTGATAGTGAGCACTTTTTATAAACCTGGTTGAAATTCTTTGGATAACTACCCTGTGGATGTTTTACCTGGATTATTATTATTATTATTATTATATATATATATATATATATATATATATATATATATATATATATGTATTATTTTTTTAAATAAACCCATATACACATGTGTTTCATGCCAAACCTGCAATCATCAGTATGGGAGGAGACAATCCCTGCCGATCACACGGTTCGAACCCCGATACGAAAGTCATGTTTGAACCCAGTAGCAGGTGCGTGCACCAATGCCCCATAACGCATTGTCTAGAAATGGGAAGTAAATTAACATCTAAATAGCAAACACAGCGATTATATATATATATATATATATATATATATATATATATATATATATATATATATATATATATATATACACATTTGTCTGTGTGCTTTAATGAGTAGTACCTTTTGATATATTACGACAGTATTTCGTATAATACAATTTATTTACGAAATACCATAAACAATTGTTTCTCTAATATGCAATAGTCCAGCGGTATTGATCCTCAAATTTCAGGAAATAAACTCTCTTCTTAATGACATATAAAGAAAAGATGTTTTCGTATACCGTAGCCATGGTTTCACACGCGTGCGATCGTCAGACGGTCTAATCTCCGAGGTTGGGATCGAATTCTCTATTTTGTTATCATTCCGTTGTTTTTGAGATTAGAACATCTAAGTATCGTGCACAAACGGTATGCAAAAACAACTTTGAACCGGTAAAAAAAGCTGATTTATATCCAGTTTTCTTAACCCCAACCCTAACCCTAAACCCTAACCTTAACCTGCTCAATATAGAGGTCCAGTTTTCTAATTTTTTCTACCTGAAAAAATTTACTAACATAAAAACGGTTTGCAATATTGTAGTGGACATTAACCCCCCACCCCCACCCACACGTTTATTTTGAAAGTAGTATCACTTATATTTTCATCTTGAACTCCTGTGTGGATCTATCTTGTTAATAAGGAAATTCTTTGATTTCGATTTTTC
>OY744525.1:6994888-7039888 GCA_963556195.1 Sepiola atlantica | reverse complement strand
AAATTGAACAATATTTTATCAAATGTTTAATTTTTATTTATTGAATAAATAATTTTATTGAATAAATACTTTTTATTCATTGAATAAATAATTTTATTGAATAAATAATTTTTATTTATTGAATAAATAATTTTTATTTATTGAATAATTTTTATTTATTGAATAAATAATTTTTATTTTTATTGCAGAATCAAATTAAATGGTCGTCGTTTCCAGGTTTTCTTTGTATTAATGTGATTGTGTGGAGATTAAGCTATTCCTTCTTATTTTTCTTCTTCTACTTTTTTAAAAAACATAGTTCACCCCAAGCAAGGCATGCTGCCTTTGTAGACGTTAGGGGCTACTGAGAATTACGATGAAAGTTTAGGGGGGGTGGTCATCTTAAATTGGGAGATGTGCAGCGAGATGCATGTTCACATTAGTTTTAAATTTCTGCATGTCGGTATAGTCGAGGGAGCAGGAAGCAGGGAGGTAGTTCAAAAAGCCAGCAGCACGAGGAAAGAAGCTATCGGGGTAGAAGACTCTCCGGCATCCGGGGACCTCCACAGTGAATGGATGGGATTTAGCTGATTGTCGGGTTAGTCTAGTGTATTTACGTCGAGTGGACAGTCGAGCAGCAAGTTCATCGGAGCACATTTCATTGAATTACTTGTAAAACAAGCACAAGGATGCAACATTGCGGCGATGGGACAGGGGCTGGAGCTTGGTGGATAGTGACGGACCTATCAGATTAGCGGCTTTTTTTTGTTGGACCTTGTCTAAGAGGGAGAGACTAGCGGATGATGCACCAGCCCAGATATGACAATACTCCATGTATGGGCGGATGGTGGCTTTGTAGATATAGGATAATGTCAGGTCTTCTTCTTCATCATTGTCGATTTAATGTCCGTTTTTCATGCTGACATGTGTTGGCCAGCTTTAAGAAACTGACTTCCAAACTAACCTATCTCTGGTAAGGCCTTTATTTATCCCTCTTTCTCTCAAGTCCATATTTATCACTTCCTCCCATTTTGTCCTTTGCCTTTCCCTGTGAACTGAACCTGTTACTTCAACTGTTCTACATCTACTAACCCTCTCACCCATTCTTTCAACATGTCCATATCATCAAAGTTTTTTATTCTGCACAGATATCCCTATACTGTCCAGATTTAATCTTCCTCTGAGGTCATCAGATCTAAGCCTGTCTTTAAGACTCACATTACACATCCATTGTATCATTCTCATATCATTTCTTTCCATGCAACGCATGTCCACAACCCTCACTGACCTGATTTCACTTCCATACATCATCACACTGCATACATATGCCTGCTAGACTCTTCCCTTGGTCGACAGTGGTAACGCTCTCCTGGTTAGTAAAGGCAGGAGGTCCCTAACTTTTGGTCAAATGACAAATTGTGATGTCAATCTAAAAAATCAAAACCACTCTCTAAAAATGACCCGTTTTAATGTATCGACAAAAGTCCATATTTTAAAAATAACTTTCATGTTTAATATCGCAGAAGTTGATGTCATAACTGTCCCGTTTCTGGATTCGGTTTCATTCAATATCGCCCTCACAAAGAAATTTTTTTATAATGTGCTTGTTTTACAAATACTTCAATGGACTGTGCTTCGATGAACTGGCTACGCTGGTGCCCCTTCGACGTAAATACACTAAATCCCATCCATTCACTGTGGAGGTCTCCAGATGCTGGAAAGCCTTCTACTCCAGTAGCTTCTTTCCTTGTGCTGCCGGCCTCTGGAACTCCCTCCCTGCTCCCTGTTTCCCCGACTGTACCGACATGCAGGGGTTTAAAACTAATGTGAACAGACATCTCGCTGCACAGCTCCCAACTTAGGATGACACCCAAAACCCGCACCCTAATTCTCAGTAACCCCTTACGTCTACAGTGGCGGCCTGCCTTTTTTTGGGGGGTAAAATATGTTTTAAAAAAAAATGAAAATTGGGCGCCTGTAACGAAAACTACGTCACATTTTTACTAAGTTATTGCATCATATTCTCTTTCGCAATGATTTTATTTTAAATCTCAAAGAGAACTCTATTCCTTAAATACTTCAATGGAACGCTGCGAATAAAGTTACAGGGAAGGGTGTTATCGGTCGTTGGAAAGGTTTCTCAGAATTGTTTACGGCAAAATCAAAGAATAAGAGAAAGTTAAAAGAATCGTTTCGAAATAAATGTCCGCCTCAATTAATAAATTATGTCTCGTCAGATTTTGCATTGAAATATTTCTAAACTAAAAAAGTGCAGATGGAATCATTTTGATTTCAAGTGACGACGAAAAAATGTTAATTATGTGAATGTTTGTGTTTGCATCGACTGCTTTTGGTTTCGTTTTCTCCTGAAAAACAACAAAAAAAAACATGCATGTAAGATTTTTACCTGGGTATAAAAGCATAAATCGTATAAGACCAGAGAGTAGTGGCCGTTAAGCACCCCTTCTTCTTAAATCGTCTTTATTGTAAGACTTCCTCAGGATGAAGAAAAATCAAGAAACCCCTAATCCTAATCCTAACCCTAATCTTTCTTCTTAAATCGAAGGAAAATATAAACAAAATCCAGTTTGGGGGCTGAAAAGCTATTGTTACAACCCAAATGTTTCAGTTTATATATATATATATATATATATATATATATATATATATATATATATATATATAATTTATTTAGATACTGTATATTACATATTTCAGCAATGTACCGCGGTTTCATCCAAAAGGGCAGATTTAAACATCTTTAGTAAATTTCCGTGCCCAGTGGAATCATCGGCAAGCTGAAACGATTGTAGTCACGCCCGACAGGGAATGGCGTCAACAATGACAGAAAACGGTGCATATATATATATATATATATATATATATATATATATATATATATATATATATATAAATAAATATTAATTATTATTACCTACAGACATCGATGTTTCATGCTAACGCAATCTTCAGTGCAGGAAGTTAATTCTCGGCGAGCGCGAACTCCGATCACAAATCGCCACTAATTCGTAGTCAAGAGCGTTAACCCCTCGGCCATAGGGAATTAGCTAATAATTAAGGAGGAATTTAACTTTGTAAATACCAAGTCGGCGGCTAATTTACACGAGCAGTTTAGAGTGATCAACGAATGTATTCGGATCGTGCATTTCTCTCTCTCTCTCTCTCTCTCTCTCTCTCTCTATATATATATATATATATATATATATATACACACACACACACATATATATATGTGTGTGTGTATTACTGTTTCATAGATATACTTATATTACGTATATATTTTTGATTCTATATTTATTTTTTCAGTGCTCAATACGTGGGTAGAGCTTAGCATAAAATACTTATAGCAAGTAAGCCGTTTGTGTTTCATCCCATGAATAAAATCGTCAGGCTAATTATCAATCTATTATTATATGAAATCTGTTTCAACTAATGCCTTTTTCCCTATATTTTCTAATCACTCAAAATATAACTTAGTTATAGGATTGAGTTATACTTGAAAAAGTATCTGTTTTCTTTTCTAATTAGCCGTAATTTGTAATTAACTTACCCATCTCTAACTCTGTTTATTCAAGTACACTCTAATATATATATATATATATATATATATATATATATATATATATATATATATATATATATATATATATATCCGTGGCCTAATAGTTACAGCGGTTGTTGATTCTGTGGCAGGGGTTGTACCGTGCGACCGTCCAAGATTATTATCCCTGCACTGATGAGAGCGAAAGCTCGAAACGCTAGCATATGTAGGTAAAAATAATTAAATATTCTTTATTTAAAATTAATATATATATATATATATATATATATATATATATATTTAGATTTTTCACTTATAAAATAGATCATTCAGTGAAGACCGGGGTTGTGCCAATAAATATATATATATATATATATATATATATATATATATATATATATATATAAAATGAAAAATGAAAGCCAAAAAAAATATTATTTATGTATTCATCAACGTTTCGTCTCCATTGTAAGACGGCCTCAGGATGAAGAAAAATGAAGAAAAAATCATACTAGCATAAATTTGTCTTGCCTGCAAGCTACGAACTTCGACCGGTTTGTGAGTGAAGAAAAATAAAAAATCATCGGCCCCTACAATTCACCTGACACGGTGGCCCAGACAACCCTTAGCCAAACGTTCATCTTTCAAGGCTAAAGTAATAAACTGATTTCAACCAGCATATCGCTCCCCTCTCTCCCTCCCTCCCCTCTCTGCCCTTCTCCAAAACTCTATAAACTGCTACTACTACCGCAAATCACATTTATGCTTGTATGAATTTTCTTCATCCTGAGGAAGTCTTACAATAAAGACGAAACGTTGATGAATACATAAATAATATATTTTTTGGCTTTCCTTTTTCATTCTCCATTACATCGGATCATTTTATCCCTATTTTTATTCATATAATATATGTGTGAAAAATGATAAACGGATATATATATATATATATATATATATATATATATATATATATATATATATATATATATATATTATTATTATTATTTCCACAATCAGACAACGCTGCAGCCCACAACTTATGAAAGAAACAACCCGGAAGTTCTAAACTCGAGTTTCGCCCTCCTCTAGGACTTCCGGTTTGTTTCTTTCATAGGTTGTGGGCTGCGGCGTTGTCTGATTGTGGAAATAATTATATATATCATCTCACATTCAAAACAATATATATATATATATATATATATATATATATATATATATATATATATATATATATATATATATATATATATATAAGTTGGGTATGTGTATATGTTTATATATTTGTATGTATAGGATTCACTCCTAAACTAATTAACAGATCATTATGAATTTTGGTACACAGCTACTAGACGTAAGTTTAAATAATGTGGGCTATATTTAGTCTAATTTAGTTTTATGAAAAGGGCTAAAGAGGGGGTAAAAGCCCGTCATGAAAATTCAGATCCCTCCGATTTTTGCGAAATTTTAACAATAAGTATTCGACATCAATTAATAAATATTCCCCAAATCTCAGTTTATTTTGAGTTTTTTAAAGGGTTTTTAGGGGGCATAATATGGGCATAACCTCAAATTTGAAAATTAAAATATTTCAGATTTGCATTAAATTTGATCCATAATCATTAGACACGAATTAAGCAAGGTTCCCTGAAATTCAATTTCTTCCTAAGACCCCTTAAATTTTAGACATTATTTAGAATTAAAATCATTAATGGATTTTGATCAAAGTTGGAAAAAGGAGTCAAAACATGAAGTTTAGTCTCGTTATATGTTGATTTTAATCTTCGTAAAGGGGGGCATAAAAGTGGTGCAAAGCTGTTTTCACTGGGGAATTAATTTGGGACGGGTATTCTTCTAATTTATATATATATATATATATATGTATATATATATGGGAAGAGAAGGATGAAGGTAATCCGACGTGATGGGAGAATGAAAAAGGAAAACCAAAAAATGGATGTTTTTTATGTGTACATTAACGTATTATCATCCTGATGAAGTCTTATAAATAAAGACGAAACGTTGATGTACACATAAAAAACATCCATTTTTTGATTTTCCTTTTTCATTCTCCCATATATATATATATATATATATATATATATATTGATTTAAAAAAATGAGAGCAAAAATTTACAAATATGGAAGGATTGTTGGTATTTCTAAATATTTTAAAATAAATTTTCAATAACTTCTCATTGAATTTACCCTAATTTCTGCAAAATTCTTAAAAAATAAACTTTTGATGTTCATCCAAGTTTTTCTCGACATTTTTAATTTTCACATTTTTAATTTTCACATTTTTTCGAGTGTTTTGCCTTGTATTGTCTCTATATCGACGCTTTCAACGATTTTGACGATTTGGATGTTTGGATGAAATTATTTTTGAAAAATAAAAAAGGTAGGAGTTGATGCCTGGGAGCATGATATCATGACAACAAAATATTTAGTACACTAGTACACTACCTCTCTATAAAAAAGGAGAAGGTAATCCTGGGAGAATGGTATTTTCATCTTGCTTTTATCTTGGATTTCGTTCAAATATGCTAGAAACAGTTGGTTTTGGCGGGAATTATGTAATAAGTACGAAACTATAGTCTGTACCTGATTAACCTCATTCCCCTGAAGATGGACACGGATGGGTCTGAAAGTACTTGGGACACGAATCTAAACTATAGCAAATTCATCAGACAATTCCCCTCCGAAACTAAGATCCTGATTCGGACTATTGAAAGGATCTACCAAAGGATATTTCTTTGAAAACTCATGAGTTAAGGACACAATATCGCTCAATGTTTTTGAACTTTAATAAAATCTGATTACTTTCTCATTTTATTATGGCATTCAATTAATATATATATATATATATATATATATATATATATATATATTATTAATAATTTAATATTTATTTATAAATATTATACTAAGCCCCTTGAAGAAATTAAAGTTGAGCACTCTCGGGGATGTTAAAAATAGACTGTCAAAAAGCTCTAATGCAAAGTTCCGAATACGTTCGTCGAACACTCTCGACTAGTCTTCTATCTGTGCCAACTTCTAGGTACATATAGATCTTAATTTCCCTTAATCACGTGACAGTTTCCGGATATGTTATTGATGTGTCTGTGTGCATATACAATTACTACTATCTCAAAGAATATATAATAGGGATATATAGATCAAATAATATTTTATCTGGTAGACCCCAAAAATGCCTTTGTAAATTCATTGCGTTACAATTATTTCTGAATTCATTTTGTTTATTTGAATTTTTTTTTTATTATTTCGAAACTTTATATGTAAACCAACTCATTAAAAAAAGAAATGAAAAACATAACGAAAACCCCCTCCAAAAACAAACAATATGGTTTAACCCACCCACTATTATATATATATAGAGAGAAAGAGACACATATATATATATATTTATTTAAAAACATCTTTTCATGGGTAGATCGTTTGCCATAATAGGGTGCTCATCGGCGTATACTCCTTAATATTCTTACACGACGTCGGCTTCAGAAAGTTGTTCCGCACGGGTTTATGTGTCTTCTTGTGGTTTTGCAGTTTTTCCACCGTCGCAAATTGCCTATTGCAGACATCGCAGCAGAGATGCAATGCTGGTGGCGCAGGGACGGGTAGAAGGACGGCACCCCCAATCAAAGGTGGGACACCGCTAGTGCCACCATTTTCAATTATCATGCTGTTGTTGTTGTTGTTGTTGTTGTTGTTGTTGTTATTGTTGTTGGGGTTGTTATTGAGGTTATTGTTGTTGTTGTTGTTGTTGTTATTCACCTGATGAGTCATTTGTCGATGACTTTGCAGTGCGTCCCTCTTCTCAAACTGCTTCTGGCAAATTTCACAGTTGTACGATGGCTTCTCACCCGTGTGTGTTCGCCTGTGTATCTGAAGCTTGTCCTTGCGCGCGAACTGCCTCGAACAGATCTCACAGTGGAACGGCTTCTCGCCAGTGTGGATTCGCCGGTGGATCTTGAGGTTGTCGCGCTGCGCAAACTGCTTCGGGCACAGGTCACAGTGGAACGGTTTCTCGCCCGTATGCGTCTTCTTGTGAATCTGCAGCCGGTCACGGCGTGCAAACTTCCTCGAGCAGATGTCGCAGTGGAATGGTTTTTCTCCTGTGTGAGTCCGCTCGTGGATCTGCAACTTGTCCCGCTGGACAAACTGCTTTGAACAATAGCTGCAGTGGAAGAGCTTCTCACCTGTGTGCGTCCTCCGATGCAGCTGCAGCTTGTCGCTTCTGGAGAACCGTTTCGGGCACATGTCGCACGCGAATGGGCGTTCTCCCGTGTGTGTGCGCCTGTGTATGACCAGGTTGTCTCTCTGGGCGAAAGTTTTCGGGCAGTACTCACAACCAAACGGTTTCTCCCCCGTGTGCGTACGCCTGTGGATCTGCAACTTGTCGCCTCGAGCGAATCGCTTGGCACACATCTCGCAGCCGAACGGCTTCTCCCCAGTGTGTGTTCGCCTGTGGATCGTCAGGTTGTCGCGCTGCACAAAGTTTTTAGGACAGAACTCGCAACGGAATGGTTTCTCTCCTGTATGAGTCCGGCGATGAATTTGCAACTTGTCGCCGCGAGCAAAGCGCTTGCAGCAAAGGTTGCAGGCGAATGGCCGTTCGCCTGTGTGGATCCGCGTGTGGATTTTGAGCTTCTCTCTCTGAACGAATTGCTTGTCACAGTAGCTGCAATGATACGGCTTGATGCCGGTGTGCGAGCTCTCGTGGATCTTCAACTTGTCCTTGCGAGAGAACAGTTTGGCACAAAACTCACAGCGAAACGGTTTCTCCCCGGTGTGTGTGCGTTCATGGATCTGGAGCTTATCGCGGTGCACAAACCGCTTGTCACAGTAGTTGCAGTGGAACAGCTTCTCCCCAGTGTGGATGCGCTTGTGCATCTGCAGTGTATTGCGTCTGGCAAACTGCTTTGGGCAGAGGTCGCAGTGGAACGGCTTCTCAATCGGTGGCGGCGGGGGGATATGGTGGTGGTGATGATGATGCTGCAGTTGTTGCGGCTGCTGCTGATGTTGTTGTTGTTGCGGCGGCTGCTGCTGCTGTTGTTGGTGTTGATGTTGCTGAATTTTGGACGTGACAGTTGCTTGCGGCGTTGTCTGTGGTTGACTTGGCATTGGTTTACTGCTCATATGATGGATAGATGGTTGTTTAGGATACATGCCATTGCCCGAATTGTTACCATTGGTGTTACCATTACTGTTATTGTTGTTGTTATTATTATTATTATTATTATTATTATTATTATTAGTATCATTAACATGTGTATTACCGCCGTTTTCATTATTACCACTGCTTGTACTGGGGTTACCACTATTACTTGTGGTTCCACTGGTGTTGTTATTATTATTATTATTATTATTATTATTATTATTATTATTATTATTGGCAGTAGTATTAGTATTACTACTTCTATTGCTATTACTACCACTACTACTACTACTGCTATTATTATTATTATTATTATTATTAGAGTTATTATTGCTACCTAACCCCTGGCCTTTATGGGGAAGGTAAATATTTGCTGGTGCCGGTTTGGGGACTTGGTAAATGTGCTGCTGCGCGGCAGCCTGCTTTTCGATCGTCTGCAGTCGCTCTTGGGTCTGGAGATAGCATCGCTGCGACAGTTGACTCATGTAGCTCGCACAGTGGAAGGACTTGTCGTTGGCTGAGAGGAGGCCGTGGGTCTGTAGATAGCAGCGTTGGGCGAACTGGTTACTGTAGATGTCACCGCACCACGGCTTGTCGGTCATGTGGGGAAACCGATGGGGCTGCCATGCGTAGGGCTGCGGGAACTGCTTGGCGTGCATGCTGGCTGCGGTTGCCACGGCAACACTGTTGCTGACACTTATGCTGCCGGCACTGCCATGATGCAGTGTCCTCTCCACTGTGGACGTCTCCATGATTTTCATTGCTTTCCCTGCGGAAGATTTATCCATAGTTTTCTTTTTTTTTTATCTTCAGAGTTTGAAAATGTTTTCAATTTCTTCCACGAATATGTATTTCTATCAGTCTTTGAGTCGTGCAAAATCTAAATGCAAAAACAAAAAACATGTATTTAATGATTGTTTGGGTGATTCAGAGGAAGTTGTTTGTATGACAGCTTCTGGCTAAGTCTGCCGATCAAATGGAATCGGACGTAATCTTCAGATAACATCCGTTATTTAGAGCTCTTTGAAATGGACAATATTGCAAAAATTTTCTAAATTCCATGTGTAATAAGAAGTAATCTCCTTAGTTACTTTGGGTAGAGATTATCTTTCTTTGAATAAGAACTCTCCAGTTTATAGAGTTACCTCCCTTGGATACGAACTCTCTTGTCAATAGATAACTATAAATAGCTATCTATGTTAGTACGAAATGGAAAAGCTTTCTAAGCTGTGTCGTGTCCTTGTTCTTTTTTATTACACCATTTTTGTATTTAAAGTTAGTAAGTCCGTTCAATGGGAAGGAAACCCACCATAGTCGTGTCTATCTATAGCGGCCATATTAAATGAAAAAATTGATAACTCAAATATAATAACAGTCTTTGTTTTTTTTTAAAGCAATATATCTGTTATCATATGATATATCTGTTATCATATGATATATCTGTTATCATATGCCGTTTAATTCAAAACGACAAAAACTAAAACAACAATAAAAGAGACTCAATCGAAAAAAAAAACAAAAAACAAAAAAAGCAAGAAGGTTCTTGTGGAATAAAATAAAACTGGCAGTGTTTGTGAAGAAGAAATCTTTTCCAACAGAAAGGAAAATAGAACAGGGAATTTTTTTCTGGACTTGAGTTTTCAAGCTGATGTGTTCTGTTTTTTTTTTTTTTAATGTAAATTCTTAATCTTTTTCTTGTTTTAGGCAAAAGATTAAAGTTTACATGTAACGGGAAAACTGGAGAATCACAAAAAGGGAGATGACTCCTTCCAACTTGTAATTCACTTTTTGTTGTAAAATTCCAATTCCTGAAACGAAAAAGAAAAAAATGAATTAAAAGAAATAAAAGGTAATTTCATAGAAAGAATTTTATTACACAATTATGGCAAATATTTCATTATTTTTTGGTACAGAAAAATGAGTACAACATTAGTACCGTCGGTTTCAAGCTCAGAAGGACTTAACCCTCCGGCTCTTTTCAGCTTATGTTGTCACCTGTTTCAGAAATGTGAATTCACGGGTCTCTCGTTTGGATGTGTTATGTATATTTGTTTAAAATTAGTGTTAGAGTGGTTTAATAAGGTTTAAAAGGGGGGGGGTGAAATGTAACAGTTGAGTTTTAAAATTGGAAAAAATGTTAAAATATAAAAAAAATAAAAAATTATTTCTATACAAATCCCGTGAGTCAATGTTTATGAGGAGCGTATATTTGGCCGTTACTGTTTTGAGGGTTAATTATGTGTCTTCTAGAGAATGTTAAGGGGAGACAATGGGTTTAAGGATTATACTTACGAAAAAATAAAAAGGTTAAAAAACACACATTAAATTCAAATTCAAGGAATTTAAACTTAGATTTAACCCGGGTCCGGTATTGGCAGCTTGTCAATCATATATATATATAGGACGAAACGTATGCGTATATAGATAATAAACAAAACAAATATTTATTATTTGTAGCTCCTAAAAAACCTGCCTAGATGAGCACTGTAAGTGTAGTATTAACACAGCATGACGTCGCTAGCTATAAATACATCGTTCCTTTCATTAAGTTGAACGCTCTTATGACGTCAAGCCGCAGGATAAAGTGTTAAATTATCACCGGTTATTTGCTATTCAGGGTTGGCCCAGTGGTTCTAGATGTCGGGATTTGAGTTGCAAAATACTCGAAATCCGGAGTTTCGAATCGCATGACCAGTAGTGAATAGTCATAACTCTAGGCTGATGAGTCCCGATTATAAAGGACGAAACGTATACATACATAGATAATAAACAAAACAAATATTATATATATATATATAGAGATAGAAGAAAAAAGAGTGATAAATATGCGACGATTGTCACAATTTATTTCAAATTTCAATTGTTCAATGCAAGGTTGTCAGTAATAAACTAGTGTTTATTTTTCTTTCCTTAAGCCAAGGCTTTTCAAAGATCGAAATCTTATCATCAGAGGAGAAATACAGATGGATAAGTTGGCTTTCGAGAAAACCAAAGTTCAAATATTTGAAAAATATGAGAATTATTATTAAAAATTATTAAAATAATTTTTGTCAAAAAACGTACTGAATGAAAAGAAAATTTCGTGAAAAAGATATACAATTGTCCGGGTGGTAAGTTTCCGTTGAAAAAGTTCGGTGAAATTGTAGAAAGTGAAGAAAAACACTTTGCATGGGAGCAGGTTGGAGAAGGTGCTCAAAAAGTAGATAAGTCCAGATGCACTTAAAAGAGGCTGAGAAGAGGAAAACAGGCCATTTTTTTGATTTACTTCCGGGCCTAGTAAAACGGTAGGATCTCATACAAGGATTAACTCAGAATGAGAAAAAACCAAAGTTGATGAAAGTTTCAGATTTGGGGTCAATATATATATATTATGTAAATCATCTATATCATCTATATAATATATACATTTAATTGAAATTGGACCTATTTGAATTTTAGGTGGACCTATGGTTTAAATTTCAGTGTGTGTACGTGTGTGTGTGTGTGTGTGGGGGGGGGCTTGTGATCCTGGTGCCCTCTTAATATTATCAAAATTTGCTGAAATTCTGGGAATATACATCATTTTTGGTCATTTACCTATGGTTTAAATTTCATTAGAATCTAAGGGAAAACAGTTTTCAGTGGGAGGGCTGTGCCACCCGGGGTGGGTTGTGCCGCCCGGGGACCCCCAGCGTTGAAGTGATATATTTCTTATATAGCCTATGACCTTCACTGAGAGGTCAGTAGTCCACATGCCAATTTTCAAGCAATTCTGATAATCTTTTGTTTTACTTGGAGTTGTCCGGGAGCAATAAATGTAAATTACAGTATTACATTTAAATCTCTTGAGACTATTTTCATTATCAGCATAATTTCTCTTCATATTATTGTGAAAGCGGTGGGGCAAACGGAATTACCCGGCATCAAGAATTTCATTGTTTTGTTCTACTCGACGTTGTCCAGGAGCAATAAATGTAAGATTTACATTTAAAAGGGATAGCTCCGGTAGATGAATTATATCATCATCATCATCATCATCATCATCATCATCATCATCATCATCATCATCATCATCATCATCATCATTATTATTATTATTATTATTATTATTTTTTTTTTTTTTTTTCAATACATTAAAACAGGAGAGACGAAATAGGCTGGGCGGAAGAGAAAAAGAGGGTTGGGAAGATAGACAGTAAAAAAATGGGGGAGGCAAAAAGAGACGGCTAGAGAGAGAGAGAGAGAGAGAGAGAGAGAGAGAGGAGGTGGATAGAATTTTTAATATAAAGCTGTTACACACGCTATTTAACTTCTTCTATCTTTTTTATGGCCCCGGGCAACGCCGTGTAGCCCTGCTAATAATGGGAAAACAATTAATTAATTTTTTTTCTCTTTCTTTTCTTTTTTCTTTTTCCAATTAAAGTTTTTTTTGCATGCGCTGGATACTTTAAAAATAGTTACACACACACACCAAAATATTCCAATTCGTGTCTCTTTTTCCTATGTTTTGTCGTTTTTCTGAAGAAATGTCAAATTTCTGAAGACGTTTGTTCATCCGAACGAAACCGGTCAATCGCTCGTTTGTTTATTTAAAAAAATGTTTTCCTGTGTTTAATTCGTTTTCCATTGTGTCTCCGCGTTATTTCATTCTACGAGATATCGTGTATCCTATCTTCATAATAATATATGTATATGTACGGGAAGAGTCTGTCAAGCATGTGTATGCAGTGTGATGATGTATGGAAGTGAAACCTGGTCATTGGGGTTGTGGACATGCGTTGCATGGAGAGAAATGATATGAGAATGATACGATGAATGTGTAATGTGAGTCTTAAAGACAGGCTTAGATCTGAGGACCTCAGAGGAAAATTAAATCTGGACATTATAGAGAGATGTGTGCAGAAGAGTAGACTTCGATGGTAATGTCACGTTGAAAGAATGGATGAGAGTTTTTGGGTTAGTGGATGTAGGACAGTTGAGGTAGCAGGTTCAGTTCACAGGGAAAGGCCAAGAAAACATCAGAAGGAAGTGATAAGGATGGACTTCAGAGAATCTCTACAAAGCCACCATTCGCCTATGTATGGAGTTTTGTTGCCACATCTGGGCTGGTGCATCAACCACTAGTCTCTCTCTCCCTCTTAGACAAGGTCCTGTTTCCCCGACTGTACCGACATGCAGACATTTAAAACTAATGTAAACAGACAACTCGCTAGACAGCTCCCAATTTAGGATGACCCCAAAAAACTCACACCCTTTTTCTCAGTAGCCCCTTACGTCTACAGTGGCGGCCTGCCTTGTTTGAGGTGAACTATGTTAATAAAAAAAATAAAGTGGGATGAATAATGACTTCGGTTAGTTTGGAAGTGGATTTCTGAAAGCCAAAATGTAAACCGGAAGTTTAAACGCTGCTGCTACTGATGATGATGATGATGATGATGATGATGATGATGATGATGATGATGATGATGATGAGTGTGTGTGTGTGTGTGTGTGTGTGTGTGTGTGTGTATTACGTAATGAAAGTATTTACCTTTAGGTTTTCCCTGACATGAAATCACCTTAACAGATTGTTTGAGAAAAAAAAACAAAAAACAAAACCAAACTCGAATTATGTGCAATATGACGCCGGCCATTAATGAGGGTATCAGTGGTCGTAAAACACTGTGATCAAAGGAATCGGCGTCAGGTAATTATTGTGACGAATGTTTATGACTGTGCAATGAGACACAATTGTTGTTATGAGTATTAAATAGTTGTGGTTGGAGGGGGAGGGGAGGTGGTGGGGGTCACGTGACGAAAGAATCGAATAACTGACCCCCCCACCCCCTCCTCAATATGTTGTAGCTGCAAGTTACTGGAACTCATTATTATCCCAGCAGATCCTGTGCAAAAATCCATGAGGCTTAAAAATATCCGAGAACTGAATGAAATGTCCAGAAAAAAGAACAGGTGAAAGTAAAGGGAAATTATGAACAATGTACAGATGTAAAAGAAGGGGAATTTATATATATATATATATATATATATATATATATATATATATATATATATATATATATATATATATATATAGTAGAAATTGGTAGTTTGCTGTAAGCATTGCTGGGAGTAATAATAAAATTAAAAACCCCCAGCGCTCCAGGCATTTTCTTGGTATCCGGGATTTTTCTTTTATTTATTTTTGACAAGGAGTGGAAAAAGAAAGAAAAAAAAACATCTCTCGAAATATATCAAATTAATTCTTGATAATCCGGATATTACAAACTAACACCCTTGCTGTCTAGAAAAATAAACAAACCTTTCGATCTATATCCGACTTATTTCGGTTTTGTTTTGTTTTTGTTCTTCACAGCTTCCAGCAATCCGGATCTTCGCATTGCCTTCAACCTTTTTAAAAACTTTTATTATATATATATATATATATATATATATATATATATATATATATATATATATATATATATATATATATATATTAAAATAAACATAGTTTGAGTATCCGACAATTGTTTCAGAACCTCTTCGGTTCTAATATATATTGAGCACTTTTGAAAAGTATTGGTTTTGTTCATTTTATTAATATTTGAACTTAATTAATATGTGTGTGTGTGTATGCTATTGTCTGCACGGATAATATAACTAAACAAGCGATTATTTGGTCCGCGGGGCTGGATATAAACAAAGAATGCCACAAAGTGAAAAATGAGACTCATATAAATGCCCGTTCTTAGATGTTTATACTTGATTGATACACCTCGGTTTTAGGTCATATACCCTCCGTTAAAGTCAAAATTTCCTTTTGTTTAAACTTAAACTGAAGTTCCATTATTGTAGAGCTTCTTCATAACGATGTAAGATATGTTCCATAAAGAATTCCTACCCCTGTCAACAAAAAGGCATCCCCATATCATCGGAGGACACCTACAGAAGAGCCTTTATTGGAAACGTTGACAAGTTTGTGAGAAACACGAGGTGGACGGGCATACACCACTACAAAATTTTTGCTATATTTTTTTTTATATGGACCAGTGATTTGTTTACCAACATATTCACCTGTGATTCTTTCTGTCAGCGGATGTTTCTCTAGAACTAAGTTTTTTTTATTTTCTGTAAGACGTGTTGCTATAGGCGCTGATGAAGGACGTTTTGGACCAACTTTATAAAATTATAAAATGAAATAAAATATTTCCAAACTGTTTTGGAAACGATCGTACACCATAATGAACTTGATGTTGCAATTCTTGGAACAGGAAAAGTAATGCTTTGATTCATTAAATGTTATATATATATATATATATATATATATATATATATATATATATATATATATATATATATATAGGCTGGGCACTTTTCGAGGAGCTTTAATAACAAGCAGTACAAATAGCTATATGCATGGTCCGACGTTTCGTAGATCACTCTTATTTGCTTGGTAAGTAGTCGCCGAATTCCGCTATTTACAGTTAAAGTTCTTCTCTATTTACTAACTAGTTGACAATGGCCTGCGGGTAGGATCTCCGACTACGAATAAATGGTGATTTGTGTTCGAGGTTCGCGCCCACCGACCGTTGGGAATTAGTTCCTAGACTGAAGATTGCGTTAGCATGAAACATCGATGTCTCTAGGTATTTAAATATTTAATATTTATTTATAAAAATATTATTGTTTATATATATATATATATATATATATATATATAAATGAAGGAGAATCCCAGCGACTTCCTCTGATGATAAGATTTTGATCTTTGAAAAGCCTGGCTTAAGGAAAATTTAACTTGAATAAATTGCCTTTTTGCGGAATATACCTTGCTTTGAACTTTTGAATTGAATTTTGATTTGGCTTTTGCTTTCTCTAATTCCTTTCCATTCTCCTTCATTTCTACCTGCTCTATCCTGGATATTGAGCTGTATACTCTTCACAATAGGGTTTTACCTTTCCTAAAAGTTCGCTTTTAGTACACCTCTTTATATATATATATATATATATATATATATATATATATGTATATGTATATAGAGGAGTATTAGAAAGCTATCACATTGCAAGAAATGGAAATATGTCGGCGTTGAGAAGTAAGACAAAAACAAGTGATTTTAATTATATATTTTTTCAAAAACTTTTTATAATAATTTTTTTTTTATATATATAGCAAATCTTACTTGATTAGGCAAAACTTCAACACTGATCTAATCTGTGTGACCGTGTTCCATAATATATTTCGAGGAAGACCTCTTTGTCAAATCGTAGGTGTTTCAAATCTCAAAAAACGTGTGGATGGCAATATTGCTTATAACGCAGTAAATATTAATATCCGCAGCAAATGTAATAAAACTAAAACTATAACTGATTTTTTAATGATTTTAATTACTTATTTAATTTTTTTTTTATTTGTTATTTTTTTATATTTTATATTTGAACTCACCGATGAATTGCTACATATTCATATAAAAAAGAAAAAGAAAAAGAAGAGCAAAAAAGAGAGAAAAGAAAGAAGAAAAGATTTTTTTGTTTATTCAGCGGGGGGAGGTAGGGATAACAGCCAAGAGCGGTGTTCAATTAATTTTTTTTTCTAATATTTATTTAATATTTTTTTTATATATACTATTGTTATCTTATTTTATTCTTACAATATTTACTTCTTTGCTTTTCTGAAAAAAAAACAATTGTAATTTATTTTTTCTTTAAAGAATTTTTCAAATTTATTTTTATGATTAACGGTTAAATATGTTTTGATTTATACCCTACCCAGATTGTGTGTAGCACGCAGTAAATTTAATGAACGGAACTAATTCTTCAATTCTTGTTTAATTTAATTTTTTGTTAATACTATCATTGTCTGCTTAATCTGAAACTATTAATGCTGTTATGATTTTAGTAAAATGTTATTAAAATTCATAGTTTAATTCACTAACGATTTTTAAAAAAAATTTAAATTTTGTTTAATTTCTTTTTTCTGAGAAAGTGGGACAACTCTTGTAAAATAGTAATGAATTATCTCCCTTATACATACAAATATAAAACTAAATTATAAATCTCCAATGTATAATTTCTTTTACAGGATTTTTAACACTTATTTGAAATTTCTAAATCTTTTACCTCACATTTTGGATATCATTCAATTGTAGAGGAGGAAGCTGAGAATATTTACACCACATTCTCTAATGAAGACCCATATATACGTGGGGTCTGCGTTTGCGCCGGATGTCCATGGAATGCACAACAGAAATATACAACAGATGAAAGATACAACCATAAAATTTATACGGATCTCGCTAGGATCATTATAATACTGGTTATGATGTCATTATAATACTGGTTATGATGTCATTATAATACTGGTTATGATGTCATTATAATACTGGTTATGATATCATTATAATACTGGTTATGATGTCATTATAATACTGGTTATGATGTCATTATAATACTAGTTATGATATTTATAATACTGGTTATGATATCATTATAATACTAGTTATGATATCATTATAATACTAGTTATGATATCATTATAATACTGGTTATGATATTTATAATACTGGTTATGATATCATTATAATACTAGTTATGATATCATTATAATACTGGTTATGATATTTATAATACTGGTTATGATATCATTATAATACTGGTTATGATATTTATAATACTGGTTATGATATCATTATAATACTAGTTATGATATCATTATAATACTGGTTATGATATCATTATAATACTAGTTATGATATCATTATAATACTGGTTATGATATTTATAATACTGGTTATGATATCATTATAATACTGGTTATGATATTTATAATACTGGTTATGATATCATTATAATACTGGTTATGATATCATTATAATACTAGTTATGATATCATTATAATACTGGTTATGATATCATTATAATACTAGTTATGATATCATTATAATACTGGTTATGATATCATTATAATACTGGTTATGATATTTATAATACTGGTTATGATATCATTATAATACTAGTTATGATATCATTATAATACTGGTTATGATATTTATAATACTGGTTATGATATCATTATAATACTGGTTATGATATTTATAATACTGGTTATGATATCATTATAATACTGGTTATGATATCATTATAATACTGGTTATGATATCATTATAATACTAGTTATGATATCATTATAATACTGGTTATGATATCATTATAATACTAGTTATGATATCATTATAATACTGGTTATGATATCATTATAATACTAGTTATGATATTATTATAATACTGGTTATGATATCATTATAATACTGATTATGATATCATTATAATACTGGTTATGATATCATTATAATAGTGGTAATGATATCATTATAATACTGGTTATGATATCATTATAATACTGATTATGATATCATTATAATACTGGTTATGATATCATTATAATACTAGTTATGATATCATTATAATACTGGTTATGATATCATTATAATACTGGTTATGATATCATTATAATACTGGTTATGATGTCATTATAATACTAGTTATGATATCATTATAATACTGGTTATGATACTATGAAAATACTGGTTATGATATCATTATAATACTGGTTATGATATAATTATAATACTAGTTATGATATCATTATGATACTGGTTATGATATCATAATACTGGTTATGATATCCTTATAAAACTGGTTATGATATCATGAAAATACTGGTTTGATATCATGAAAATACTGGTAAAAGTATCATGAAAATACTAGTTATGATATGAAAATACTGGTTATGATATCATGAAAATACTGGTTATGATATTGTTGTGGGTGAACCTACCTACCCTTTAGTAATAACTAAATGGTAGCAACCTGCTACCATAAATACCGGCTTTTGCCGGGAGAACATTTGTAGTACTTTTAGACACTAGCACTGCCAACACTGACTTGTGTATGATTTCTCTGTTCAATACAATTCATTATTATTATCTCTAAACCTGTTGTTCTTTTATTTCATTGTTGGTACCACTAAACGGGTCCACGACAACTGGCGGCGAGTGATTCGTAAAGGACTTCGTTGGAAACACCTTGGACCTTGCAACCTATGAGTGATAAACCAGTGTCTACAACACGATCAACCTTCGAAAAAAAATTCTACCCGTTTGAAAAAAAAAACCCTGTGCTTTACAATTTTCGGGAAGATATTGGAAACATCGAATACATTCAATTTTGGGACGAGTCTGCCTTACAAGAAATAACCAGTTTAAACAATTACTGGACGGAAAAAAAAAGTAAGACAGATTTTACTATTTGTGTTCTTTGTATTTCAATATGGGATTTTACCTCGTGCAACAAAAATTTCAGTCGCAGCAATTGAGTTTGTTGAAATATTTTGAGGAAAAGAATTTAGCACAAAAGCTAGAGGATAGAAAATCTTTAGACGAACAATTGATTGGGATAAAAAATTTACAATTAGAGCAACAGACTCAATCAGAGAGAACATTTGAACAGCTGGCACAAGCAATGATAAATACGACGAATGACGACAGCAACGAGTTCAACCAAAATGTAATATGATTAGCTATAGAAACCATCAACTATGTGCCTGAAGAAGACCTAAACTTCGAATCATGGTACCGTCGATATCAGGATTTTTTCGACATTGATTGTAGCACATGGTCAGAAAAGAAAAAGGTTCGTTTAGTTCTTCGTAGACTAGGAACGGCAGAGCATACACAATTTGTCGATTATATTCTGCCGAAGAAAACGGGCGAACTATCTTTCAATGAAACCATTAAAATATTAATGGAACTATATTGCCCCAAAACAAGTTTATTCCACAAAAGGTGGAAATGTATGAACCTAACGCGAAAAGAAAGCCAGGATTACTCAACGTTTGCTTCGATCGTCAATAAACATTGTGACGACTTTAAGTTATCATCCTTGACAGCGGACAATTTCAAAGTATTAATATTTGTTCAAGGGCTCGTCTCACAAAACGATGCAGAGTTAAGAAGACGTGCAATAAGCAAACTAGAAACCGAACCAAATTTAACATCGCAACAACTGGCCGAAAGCTGTCAACGACATATTTCCGAGAAAAAGGAAGCTAAAGAAATAGAGGAAGCAGCAATTTCTAATAGTATAAATGTTCGTCGTTTTTCAAAAAAATCATACTCTTCGAAGAAAAAATTCAGGAAGGATTTGCCTCAAAGGTCGGATGAAAAATTGCCTGACCACCCTTGTTGGGGTTGCGGGGACCTACATTGGTACGAGAAGTGTCCTTTTAAACGAAAAAATTGTGACAAATGCCATAAAATGAGACACAAAGCCTCACATTGCAGAAGCAACACTAGAAAAAAAAAGTTACATAAAAACAACTAGAATTGATGGTGGCAACCTAAACACACGAAAGTATGTTACGGTAAAAATGAACAATCAAGATGTTAAACTACAGCTTGATTCAGGGTCTGACCTATCAATTATTAATATTAATACCTGGAAAAAGATCGGCAGACCGACTATGCTATGCACAGATAAAGTGGCTCAATCGGTAACCGGAGAGAAAATAAACTTTGAAGGAGAAGTCATTTCAAAAGTGACACTAAAAAATAAGACATTAAAATTACGCATGTTCGTAATGAAAAATACAGGAAACTTGTTCGGTACAGATTGGATTCAGCAATTCCAGCTCTGGAATTCGCCGATAAGCGCCTATTGTCAACGAATAGAGAACCTTTCGGCTGAAGCAGAAGAATTGAAGAAGGATTTGAAAGAGTCATTCCCCAAGGTGTTTTCTAATGAATTAGGACGCTGTACTAAAATGAAGGCGAGTTTTGAACTAATTGAAAATAAGAATCCCGTTTTTTAAGAGAAAAGAAGTGTACCATTTGCCTTTCTTGAAAAAATTAATGCAGAAATAGACCGGTTGGTGGAGAAAGGTATTTTAACACCAGTTGACTACTCGGAATGGGCGGCCCCAACCGTCTACGTGAAGAAAAAATCTAGTGAGATCAGAGTGTGTGCCGATTTCTCAACCGGTTTTAACGATGCGCTGAAAGATCATCACTATCCTCTGCCGACTCCAGAAGAGGTTTTCACAAAATTAAACGGTTGAAAACTGTTCTCAAAAATTGACTTGAGTGAAGCCTATCTGCAAATACCTGTAGAGGAGGATAGCTCTAAGCTTCTCTGTATTTCGACACACAGGGGACTACTAAAGTTCAATCGTCTCCCTTTTGGAATTAAAGTGGCCCCGTCGATTTTTCAGCAGGTAATCGACACGATGTTGAGCGGGCTCGATTTTTCGATCGGCTACCTTGACGATATCTTAATGAAAAGTACGAACGTCGGGGAGCACCGTGAACACGTAAACAAAGTATTCGAAAGGATAAGCGATTTTGGTTTTACACTCAAGGAGTCAAAGTGTGAATTCTTTCTAGAAGAGATCAAATACTTGGGACATGTCATTGATAAGAATGGAAGATGTCCCGACCCAGAAAGATCTATAGCCATCAAGAATATGCCCGAACCAAACAACGTTACCCAACTACAAAGCTTCCTGGGTCTCGCAAACTATTACGAAAAATTCATTCCCAGTATGCACAAATTGCGAGCCCCCTTAAATGAGTTACTTAAGAAAGATAGTAAATGAGAATGGTCCACCGACTGTCAATCTGCATTCGACAACCTAAAAACGAAGTTAACTTCAGAATTATTTCTTACTCATTTTAATCCAGAGCTAAAAACTATTGTTGCAAGTGACGCCATCTCCTACGGCGTTGGGGTGTGCATTTTGCATAAAATGCCGGATGGCTCGATGAAACCCATCGCGCACGCTTCAAGAACTTTACTTCCTGCAGAGAAAAATTACTCGCAGATTGAAAAAGAAGCGTTGGGTATTGTGTTCGCAATGACCAAATTTCACAGGTATCTACACGGCCGTCATTTTATCCTACAAACAGACCATAAGCCACTTATCACCATCTTTGGATCAAAAAAAGGCTTGCCAACTTACACAGCAAACCGCCTACAGAGATGGGGTACAATTCTGTTAAATTATGACTTTGAGATGGAATTTTTACCATCAAAAAGACTAGGACACGCAGATGGTTTATCGCGGCTAATCCCAAAGTACACGGAACCGCTCGAGGATACAGTTATAGCATCCCTTTGGTCTGAATATGACTATAGTAAAGTACTGTGTAACACAATAAAAGAGCTGCCAGTCACACTTGGCGATATACAAAAAGAGGCAAGAGAAAATAATTTTATTATCGAAATTAAAAATAAATTACAAACAGACGATGAGCAAACGGCAGAAGCTTTTTCAGTCTGTTGCGACACATTATTATACCGGGAGCGAGTAGTAATCCCAGCTACACTAAAAAAAAAATCCTGAAAGATTTTCATAAGGGCATCCCGGAGCGACACGCATGAAGAGCATAATGAGATCTTATGTGTATTGGAAAAACATGGATAGGGACATAGAGACGAAGGTGAAGGCATGTGCGGGCTGCGCGTCGGCAGCGAAAGCACCACCTATTCAGTACTGTCCATGGCCAAAGGCAGAGCAACCATGGTCCCAGATTCACATAGATTTTGCGGGGCCATTGGAAAGCTTCTACTATTTAATTATAGTCGACAGCTACTCAAAATGGCCAGAAGTTGTTAGATGTAAAAACCCAACAACGGATGTCATGATATGCGCGTTGCATAAACTGTTTGCCCGATTCGGAGTGGTGGACATTGTTGTATCGGACAACGGTACACAATTTACTTCACGAGAGTTTAAAGAATTTTGTGAAGACTTTCAAATTAAACATATCACCACTCCGACTTACCATCCGAGGTCAAACGGACAAACAGAAAAATTTGTTGATACCTTGAAGAGAGCGTTGAAAAAATCGACAGGCACACCGAGAGAAAAGGCACTCCAGCAGTTCCTTCAAGTGTATAGAATTACACCCAACGAGAACACACCAGCCCAGGTACCACCGGCGGAAGTAATGTTTGGAAGAAAAATAAAGTCGGTATTCAAGAAACTTTTACCAAAACAGGTGAAACCGACCAACATTATGGCACCAAAGAAGATGGAGAGAAGGTGTTCTTCCAGGAACAAAACCGTGTGGGAAGTGGGAAAGGTACAAAAAAGATTGGGGCGGATGGTGTACATTGTAGAGGGTCCTAGAGGCACCTGTAAAAAACACATTAACCAAATGCGTCGTCGCATGTCGGACGACTCAGGGGAAGGCCCATCGGATCAGAATGAGACCATCATGGAAGATCTATATGACGCATTTGAGCTGCCAACACCAAAAACGCCGCCGGAACAGAGACGTTCATCAAGAAAACGTAAATTAACCGGGAGTTTCGAGGTGAATCCTAGGAAAAAGATATACCTTGAGATTCCGGGGGAATGAGTTTCGGAAGGGGGGTGTTGTGGGTGAACCTACCTACCCTTTAGTAATAACTAAATGGTAGCAACCTGCTACCATAAATACCGGCTTTTGCCGGGAGAACATTTGTAGTACATTTAGGCACTAGCACTGCCAACACTGACCTAAACGGGTCCACAACAGATATCATAGAAATACTGGTTATAGTATAATAAAAATACTGCTAATGATATGAAAATACTGGTTATAGTATCATGAGTATATTGGTAATGATATTATGAAAATACTGATTATGATATCATGAAAATACTAGTTTGATATCATGAAAATACTAGTTATGATATCATGAAAATACTGGTTATAGTATCATGAGTATATTGGTAATGATATTATGAAAATACTGATTATGATATCATGAATATACTGGTTTGATATCATGAAAATACTAGTTATGATATCATGAAAATACTGGTTATGATATCATGAAAATACTAGTTATGATATCGTGAAAATACTGGTTATAGTATCATAAAAATACCGGTTATGATATCATGAGAATATTTGTTATGATTTCATGAACATAATGGTTATAGTATCATGAAAATATTTGTTATGATATCATGAAAATAATGGTTATAATATCATGAGAATTCCGGTTATGATATCATTAAAATACTGGTTATAATATTAGCCATGTGGAAGTCTCAAATCATTCATTACCAGTGATTCTCACTGATAACTGCCAGTAGCTTTTCCCTGGAATATGAGTGACAATAAGTCTCCTCAATATTTCAGTACTCTCCTTTCTCTTCCAGTTGTGCTTGAGATGGTGTTACCCCCTCCTCGGTCAGTGGTACCAATTAATTTTGGGGTTACTGTGTTTAACTACACGACGTTGCCCCGGAGTACTTTTATTTTCACTTTTCTTTTTCTTTTACCAAATTATTATTATTTTTTTAAATAGGATTTTGAAAGTTCAATTACGTTTTCGTTTGATCATTAAGTTATTAATTGAATGAAATTGTTATAAAACTAAAACCAATTTTGTTCTGGCATACATGTTGTTTTTAATCACTTTTTATAAAATTAGTGGATGTAAAAATTATTGAATGTAAAAATTATTGGATGTAAAATTTTGTAAATGTAAACATTATTGGATGTAAAAAATTTTAAATGTAAAAATTATTGGATGTAAAAATTATTGGATGTAAAAATTTTTGATGTAAAAAGTTTTGGATGTAAAAATTATTGGATGTAAAAATTATTGAATGTAAAAATTATTGGATGTAAAATTTTTTAAATGTAAACATTATTGGATGTAAAAAATTTTAAATGTAAAAATTATTGGATGTAAAAATTATTGGATGTAAAAATTTTTGATGTAAAAAGTTTTGGTTGTAAAAATTATTGGATGTAAAAATTATTGGATGTAAAATGCCCTGAAAGCTTTCAAATCTTTTAATTAAATAAAAATTTGCTTAGAATTTGAAAGCCAGAAATGACTTTCCATTCGACAGTTTAAAGTCGTCCAAATTCCTTGCAAATTTCGAAGTAATTCATTCGTTTTATTTTCAACGATTAACAAGAGATTAAAATGGCTGACTTGTTTAAAAAGAACCCGTAATGCATTTCGTAATTAATTTTTTTTTTTTTAAATAGGAGTTTTAAAATTCTGCTTTATATTACGCTATTTAATTTTTGATTTCAATAAATATTGAATTAATAAAAAACAAATTACTTCTTGCAGGCGTAAGAAAACACACACACAGACACACGTGAAGTTGTCTTATAATTGTATTAATATAAAGATAAAAAAATATTATTATTATCAACTCACTAGAAGTTCTCATACCGGTGATCATCAGTGATTGCTCACTAATGATCACCGGTGGTGTTCCCTGGAGTGTGAGTGACAACAGGTCTCCCCAGATTCCCAGTATTCTCTAACTCTTTCGATAACCATTTCAAATGACTTTGCGTTATCGCAACACCCGCTTACCATTAATTTCTCGTGGGCAACAACTATTGGTCTTTTCTGGAATACACGTAGCAATAACCCTAACCCTAAGGTCCCAATACTCTTTCAGTGGAGGTCTGGTTAGTGCTCTCCCTTCTCATTCTTTCCATCCTCCTTGAACCTTCATGACTAGTTGTGTTTCCTGGAGTCTGAGTGACAACAAATCTCCCCAGATTTCCAGTGCTCTCCACCTCTTTCGATAATTACTGCAAATGAATTTGCGTTATCACAACAGACGCTTACCATCGATTTCTCGTTGGCAACGGCCATTATTCTTCACTGGGATTTGGATGGCAATAAGCCTCTCCAAGGTCCCAGTGCCCTCCGTGGAGGTCTGGTTAGTGTTATCCCTCCTCGGACTTTCCATCCTCCTTGACTCTTCATGACTGTTTAGTATGGTATCAGCTGGTGCTGGTGCCGCATTATTATTATTATTATTAGTAGTAGTAGTAGTAGTAGCAGTATTATTGTTATTATTTATTATTATTAATATTATTATTATTATTATTATTATTATTATTATTATTCAAATTATAACTAATATCATTAGTCTTATTATTGTTATTAAAATTATTATTATTATTATTATTATTATTATTATTATTATTATTATCATTATTATCATAATTTATTATTATTATTAAAATTATAACTAATATTATTAGTCTTATTGTTATTAAAATTATTATTATTATTATTATAATTATAATTATAATTATAATTGTTATTATTATAATTAAACTTATTAGTATAATAATTATTATAATTATACTTAAAATTATTATTATCATCATTAAAATTATTAGCATTATAATTATTATAATTATAATTAAAATTATTATCATTAAAATTATTATCATTATCATTAAAATTATTAGTATTATAATTATTATAATTATACTTAAAATAATTATTATTATATTTATTGCTGTTTATGGTGATATTTTTTAGAATAGAACTCTTAATTGCTTCTCAATGTAGCAACTTCTACTCGAAGTTAAGTCGCAAAGTATTGAATTATTTAAAAAGCGCCTGACTGCAACAAGAGGCAGCCATTACTATTGGTGTCTAGTGTAGTGACCAATGGTGGTGGTGGTGATCATCATCATCATCATCATCATCATCATCATCATCATCATCATCATCATCATCATCATCATCATCACTAGTGGCCTTTAAAAGTAATCTCACCATCGATTGATTCTTTCCCACAAACGCTGCTGCTGCTGCTGCTACACTAATTAACATAGTCCCCATCACCGACTTTATCGACATTGGTACATTTTAGTCGAACTACTAAGTGTGATTAGAATTAATTTCAAAGACTGCATAACTTTTCCGACAGAATTTGGTGAAAATATCAATGCAGAATCATGATTAGCACACACACACGCATACACCCCCCCACACATATGCCAACGCTTAGGGTCTGTAGTGAAGCAAGGGTTACACAACATCTAACCGCTCCTCTCCTAAACTGGCATTCCTAGAATTCAGTGGCAAGGAGAAGTCCAGGACCACTGGGAACAATGGCGGGATGGGCAGAAAATATCTGGTGTACTCTCAGAGTTTTCCTTTTCCTAGATTAGTTGAACAACCAAGGCTTGAGAGTCTAGTCTACCCTACTATTCAAACCATAGAAGGAAAGAGGATATATGGATTCATACCTTTCACAAGGGTATTAGTGAAAGTGATATATATATATATATATATATATATATATATATATATATATATATATATATATTATATACTAGAACAATAAAATTGAATTCACACAAAGAGTAGTTTTGCACCACTTTTATGAAAGTTAAAATGTTGACTTGGGTCTGGGGTTTCGTGTCGTGTGCCCGGCAGAACATTCATCCTCCATACGGATGATTGCCGGAAAAGAATTAAACACATGTGTATCTGGATAAGAATTTTAAAAATATTTATCATGATATTGTATCTATACAATTTTTTATTTTCATCTTTCATCTTCTGAATATATATATATATATATATATATATATATATATATATATATATATATTGTTTACATCCTGATAGTCTACTAGTTAAAGATATATTATTAACAGTTTTCAACAAAAACATAATCTGGTATCAAACAAATCAGTTTTAATTCAAGTAATAACAGCCGTTTCTTCATATCTATACAATCAGAGCGTTCCTAATTACAAAGTTATAGACAAAATGAATCTTCAGATATGCAGAGAAACTGACTTACTATGGTACATTTTCATCAAAACGTTTGCATCTTTTGATACATGTGGTAAATAAATCTTCACAATCTATCATCTTTTTTTGAATTAAAACTAATTTGTTTGTTTGATACGAGTTTATGTCTTTGCTGGAAACAGTTTCAATATATATATATATATATATATATATATATATATATATATATAAAAATAATTACATAAAAATACATTAAATATTTAGGTAATAAAAATCGTACATATTTATACACAGGGCGTCTTGGACCGATGGTAAAACGCTGGACTATAGACATCAATATCGTAGGTTCGATCCGTGTCTAAGTTAGCCATGCAGAAACACGTGCCCATGGATTACTTTTATGTACGTATAAAATAAAAAAAAAATGTATATATTAACGTCCTATAAAGTTAAATAATGAAATTTTCTGCATCTTAATCACTTATGAAGTGAGACAATCGAAATAATAGTAAGCAAAATAACAACGAACGCTGCAATCACCAATAAAAATAATTACATAAATATACATTATATAATATGGGTTGGTCGTTCAGTAAGCTATGGAGATTCCGCCCGGGGATGAAACGCGGGAGCCTCTGTGTAGCTTGATTGCCATAAATATATTTTCATAGCTTACTACCTAGCTCTACTTACGTATCGAGCACTGTTGAAGTAAATACTGAAAATTGATACATAAAAAATTATATCTCCTTATAAAATTTTATGTGGATACATGAAATACTAATATATATATATATTTTTTTTTTTGGTTACATATGTGCATACATATTCGATTGTACTCTTCAAAGACAGTCAACCTCTTCAGACCAAAAAAAGTGATGAGTAGGTTGACTCTTTGTGAAGAGTACAACCGAAACATGTATGCACATATGTAACCAATAATTTTTGTATAAATAAAAATTTATACTAAAGAACAGCTCTACTTGCTATTGAGCACTTTTTATAAACAGTGAAGTTTTAACGGATTTACATCTACAGAAACTAGTACAATACGTGTACCATATATATATATATATATATATATATATATATATATATATATTAGATTTCTTGAATGTGAGATGATATATATAATTATTTCCACAATCAGACAACGCCGCAGCTCACAACCTATGAAAGAAACAAACCGGAAGTCCTAGACTCGAGTTTCGCCCTCCTTTGGGCTCATCAGTAGAACACATCCGAACTCAGGATTCGAAACCCGAGTCACTTGCATGGTAAGCGAGTACTCTGCCACTGAGCTACCTCGCCACATAAAAGAATGTCTATTTATTTACACAGATTAAGCGAACCGCGGCGATGACCGACTGTGGAATTTACCTACTCTTTTCAACAAGGGGTGTAGTCATCCAACTACTATGAACCCAGGCCGATGTCTCACAAGTAGGATTTTTATACTCGCTAGGACGATGTCATCCAACAAGCTAACCAAGCGAGCAATCAAATATTAGATAATCTACTGATGAGCCCAAAGGAGGGCGAAACTCGAGTCTAGGACTTCCGGTTTGTTTCTTTCATAGGTTGTGAGCTGCGGCGTTGTCTGATTGTGGAAATAATTATATATATATATATATATATATATATTATTTGATCTATATACCTTTATTATATTAAATATTCTCTGAGATTGTAGTAATTGTATATGCACACACACGCACATATATAGATACTTGTACTTACACGTTTATCTATGTAATATTTCAAACGCTCTGCGTTCTTCATCGTGAATGATTATTGATACCATTGTGATGGTGACAAAATCAGTAATGAAGCCATTCATGTGCTAAAAATTGGACGATCATATGTTTTTTTTTTATGGAGGGGGGGGGGTGTTCGGCTGAATGTTGTTTAAATAAGTCTGTTTGAAAAAAATTGTGTAATTATTTTATTATAATTTGATTATTTACGCATAATTGTTGTATTTAAGGTATCTGCGAGACTGTTGGTGACCATTTCCGGTCGGTGTTTATTTGAGAGTCTGCATAGGAATGTGGACATTTGTAGTACATGTACGTGTACGTATGGTTGCGGGTAATTACGTATGCGTGGTTGCGCATGTGTGCGTGTATGTATATTTTATATATATTGATAAGTTTTGTTTCATTTTACTTCAGTTGAAGTTCTCAGAAATAAAGAGGCCCCTTCCTGTGGCTAACACTTGATCTCTATATGAGATACATAGACATTCGAATATTCTATTCATTTCTCAAACGTTGAGTTAGTAAAGAAGTTAAGAACATTAATTTTCCTCTCCCCAATTGACCAGTTAATTATGTTATAGTATATATTTCTTTTGGTTTCTTGGTCTTACCGGATTCAAGGACAAAAATTAATCTGGTCTGGTGGAGTATCCAGGTAAATGTTGTTACTAGAGGCAACCCCATTTGGAGAAGGTGCACTATTCCTTATATAGCCGTGTCGATGGGATCTTATTTGGGCTTTGAATACTATGTTATTTTCAATATTTGGTCAGGGTTTACTTGTAGGGTGAAGTATCCTCATGTCAGGTTGTCCTGACAAACCCTTGTAAAGAGAGCCGAAGACACTCGAGGATGGTGTCTAGTAAGTAATTCAAACTCTCAAGTAGATAATTCAAACTATATATATATATATATATATATATATATATATATATATATATATATATATATATATAATAATGGTAATAATCCAGGTGAAAAATATCCACAGGGTGGTAATCCAGAGAATTTTAACCGGGTTTATAAAAAGTGCTCAATATCAAAATAGAGCTTTATATATGATAATTTTATTTACACAGACATGTACAAAATCTGCGACACTGGCATGTCGATGTTATCGATCAACAGTTACTATAAACTGAGATCTCATCAGGCAGAGTTAGAATCCGATCTTAACCTCAGATCATATTTGGAGAGAATTCTCTCTCTATATATATAATTAATTGAATGACAATAAAATCAGAAATTAATCAGAATAAGTCTTCTGAACATTTTGTATGATTTTGTTTTTTCTATCGTGTTATTATTAATTTGCATACACCCTGAATACACTCTTCACTGCCATCTACTGCATCGATAGCAATTTTCCGCCTGGATAACTTTTTCGTTTTTGGATTACCATTCACCACCTGGATTGTTTTTAATCGACTTCTTTGTCATCTTTATTGAAATGTTTTTCAACTTTATTGAAATGTTTTTCAACTTTATTGAAATGTCCTCTGAGGAGAAGATTTTCTTTGAAAACTCATGAGTTAAGGACGCAATATCACTCCATGTTTTTTTTTAACTTTAATAAAATCTGATTAATTTCTCATTTTATTATGTCATTCAATTAATATTATTGCTCTATACACGATATTGAGCTTTGTTTTTATCCTGATAGTCTATATTATTCATATGTTTGAAGTATTATAACACACACTCTCTCTCTCTCTCTCTCTCTCTCTATATATATATATATATATATATGTGTATGTGTATGTGTGTGTGTGTGTGTATGTGTGTGTGTGTTTGTTGTGTGTGATCATTCGTATGCTAACCCCTATATGTCTATGTAAGTATGTATATTTATGTTCATGTATATTTTTATGAACCTTCAGATGCGCGTATATTATGTGCACCATCTGTAGATTTATCCGCATGTGTATGTGGCGTGTATATGTGTATGTGTGCGTATGTACGTCCGTGTATATGTGTATGTGTGCGTATGTACGTCCGTGTATTTGTGTATGTGTGCGTATGTACGTTCGTGTATATGTGTATGTGTGCGTATGTACGTCCGTGTATATGTGTATGTGTGCGTATGTACGTCCGTGTATATGTGTATGTGTGCGTATATACGTCCGTGTATATGTGTATGTGTGCGTATGTACGTCCGTGTATATGTGTATGTGGCGTATATACGTCCGTGTATATGTGTATGTGTGCGTATGTACGTCCGTGTATATGTGTATGTGTGCGTATGTACGTCCGTGTATATGTGTATGTGGCGTATATACGTCCGTGTATATGTGTATGTGTGCGTATGTACGTCCGTGTATATGTGTATGTGTGCGTATGTACGTCCGTGTATATGTGTATGTGTGCGTATGTACGTCCGTGTATATGTGTATGTGTGCGTATGTATGTCCGTGTATATGTGTATGTGTGCGTATGTACGTCCGTGTATATGTGTATGTGTGCGTATGTACGTCCGTGTATATGTGTATGTGTGCGTATGTACGTCCGTGTATATGTGTATGTGTGCGTATGTACGTCCGTGTATATGTGTATGTGGCGTATATACGTCCGTGTATTTGTGTATGTGTGCGTATGTACGTTCGTGTATATGTGTATGTGTGCGTATGTACGTCCGTGTATATGTGTATGTGTGCGTATGTACGTCCGTGTATATGTGTATGTGGCGTATATACGTCCGTGTATATGTGTATGTGTGCGTATGTACGTCCGTGTATATGTGTATGTGGCGTATATACGTCCGTGTATTTGTGTATGTGTGCGTATGTACGTCCGTGTATATGTGTATGTGTGCGTATGTACGTCCGTGTATATGTGTATGTGTGCGTATGTACGTCCGTGTATATGTGTATGTGGCGTATATACGTCCGTGTATATGTGTATGTGTGCGTATGTACGTCCGTGTATATGTGTATGTGTGCGTATGTACGTCCGTGTATATGTGTATGTAGTTCCGTTTATGTATGTGTGTGCGTATGTGCGTTCGTGTATATATGTATGTGCATGTGTGCGTATGTACGTCCGTGTATATGTGTATGTACGTCCGTTTATGTATGTGTGTATGTGTGTGCGTATGTATGTCCGTGTATATATGTATGTACGTGTGTGCGTATGTACGTCCGTGTATGTGCGTGTGTGCGAATGTATGTCCGTGTATATGTGTATATGAGTGTGTGCGTTTGTGCGTCCGTGTGTATGCGTATGTGCGTATTAACGTAAACACGAACGTAAAATAAAAACTCATATACATATATATATATATATATATATATATATATATATATATATATATATATATATATATATCTGCACCAGCTCTACTAATAACTATTTTAGTATCGTACACCATTGGAACCGATACATACCTATTATATATATATATATATATATATATATATATATATATATATATATATATATATATATAATCAGTCAACAGAAAATCATAAGCGCCCACGTTGCAAACGAAGTATAATAATGATAATAATAATAATAATAATAATAATAATAATAATAATAATAATAATAATAATAGTGATTAAAAAAACTGAGAATAAATTAAAAAATAAATAAACGTACAACTTACAATTTCGTGCCGAATTAATTGGAGGGTTTTAGAAGCAAAATAAAGTGAATCCCAATTTCAGCTATTTTTGTTGTTTTTTGGGTGTAGTCTGTAGGAAATTTTCGGAAACCATTCCCTTCATCAAGCCTTCTATGAGGTGTGAACAGAGTACTTGAAAATGGTGAACTAAAATTATGATGAGCTTGCTGCTCTAGTACCCCCACGACATAAATTCACTAGACCAACCCGACAATCGTCCAAATCCCATCCATTCACTGTGGAGGTTCCCAGATGCCGAATAGCTTTCTACGCAAAAAGCTTATTTCCTCGTGCTGCTGGATTCTGGAACTCCCTCCATGCTCTCTGTTTTCCTGACGGTACTGATATGCAGAAATTTAAAACTAATGTAAACAGACATCTCGCTGCGCAGCTCCCAATTTAGGTTGACCCCTCTTCCCCCTAAAAAAACTTTCACCCTTTTTCTCAGTAGCCCCTGACGTCTACAGTGGCGGCCTGCCTTGTTTGGGGTGAACTATATTAAAAAAAAAAAAAAATTATTATTATTTCACAAACCGGCCACCAGGGGTCGCCTCTCAAGGTCATATATGGGGGTTCTTGTTGTCTGGTTTGTTTCCGGTACACATGTATCGGGAAGAAATAGGAAAACTGTCTACTCAGTGTGTTTGTGTGTGTGGGTGGGTGTTGGAACACCATTTCAAAAGAAACCTTCCAGAGGTGTTTCCGGCAGTGGATGGATCGGTGGGCTAAGTGTGTGCAAGCAAGAGGGACCCACTTTGAAAGGGGATTAGGGTCCCAACCCCATCACGTATTTAAAATATTTTTCTGACCTAAGGTCGGATACCTTTTAGACAGGCCTCGTATTGTTCCATTGGTTCGTGGAAGTTCCATTTTGTTTTTGGTAGAGAGAGAGAGAGAGAGAGAGAGAGAGAGAGAGAGAGAGAAAGAGAGAGAGAGAAAGAGAAAGAGAGAGAGAAATAAAGAGAGAGAAAGAGAAAGAGAGAGAGAAATAAAGAGAGCGAGAGAGCGAGAGAGAGAGAGAAAGAAAGAGAGAGAGGAAAGTTCTTAGCTGTGGTTGTAACTAGACGAGTTCTTGCTGTGAATGTTACCATAAACATAACGATACAGTAGAGAGAGGCTAGCAATAAACATATCTTCTGTGTGAAAGAGGATGTAGGGACGAGAATAAGTCCCCCCCCCAACTAGATTGCGGAGTCGATTTTGCCAAGACAAACATCCATCTTAGGATGAATGCGTCGGCTTAGGTTTAGTTTCCAGATCTCTACGTTGAAATTGATGAAACACTCATTTCTCACCGTACAAAAATGCAGAATAAACGCTCCCGTTGAACGCATCGCGGAATAGTGAACAGTTATTTGTGTGCGTTTATATGAAGGCAGAAATATAAACACAATGATTTTTGAATGCAAATACTCAATGGCAGGAATGAATTCCATCCTTTTGAGTAATAAAACGCTTTTATTTCACTACAACCCGCATCTTGTCTTTTTTTTTTCTTTTCTTTTGGTGACGTTTTTTTTTTGGGGGGGGGGTTAAGGGTTCTTCTATAAAAAGATCCTGGCTTTGAACTTAGCTTAACCGATTCTATAGTCTCCGAATCGGTATCCATTGCACCGCACGTGCCCCTCATATATTTTATGTACCCATCTAGATATATACGGACAATGTCTGTCTAATAAAAATGCAGTTTCTGTACACCCTCGTTGATCGGCTGTGCCCCTCTGCTCTTCAGCTAAGCCATCGCCCTCGTTCAGGTCAGGTCTGGTGTTAAGGACCTTGAAACTTGAGCTTCAGTTCCTAGCATATCCGCCCCTGGATGCAACTTTTGATGCGCGTACACCTTACATCACACCTATTCTATGCATGCGTATGTGATGTGTGATGTGGATGTATGCGTACGTGTATGTATGTGTGTGTGTGTGCGTACGTGTATGTATGGGTGGGTGTGTGTATGCGTACGTGTATGTATGTGTGTGTGTGTGTTCGAAAAGAGTAACGGGGGGTGGCACGTAGCTTCAAAAGGAATCCACGTTCGCTGACAGTTCTTAGGAATAAGAAACAAAAAAAAAGGGAAAAACGTTCTTTTTTTTTTTAACATCCCCCCCCTCCCCCCTCCTGCTCCCTAGATAAACACCCCCACCAGAAATACAACCCTCCTCCACCGCCGCCCCAAACTGCCCGGATTCTATTGTATCGGTATGACGGGGTGAGGGAGAGCAGATGTGCGAAGGAATACTGGAAAAAGGATGGTACGAACTCTGACACCATCAGCGTCAAGATCTCTAACGCGTAGAAAGAGAGAACGAGCGAGCGCGCGCATGCGCGCGAGAGAGAGAGAGAGAGAGAGAGAGAGAGAGAAAGAGAGAGAGAGAGAGGGGGGTGAGAGACAGAGAGAGACAGAGAAGGGGGGGGAGAGGGGGAGAGTCCTGCAGCGTGAACGCCTTGGCACGGCACAGGAATTGGTGTGAAACGGGAGAGAAATCATCTCTTCTCCTGGGACATTAATGAGAGCCGAGTTCAATCATGACTGGGCTCCACGCACCTGTGGCCTTGTGTCAAACTAAGTTAACAAATTAAGATCGATCGTTCATGCCGAACCCTAAAATAGGCTAACATTAAACCAATTAAGTCGAATAAAAGAAATTAGATAAAAGAACGTCGACCATTTAATTATTAGGTTTGGTTTGATTTGCTGGGTTTACGGCATATCAACCCTTTTCTTCTGTTTATTTAACACCGAATCACAATACGCATCGTAAACAACCCAATGTATACGATTGATTAAATATGAGTTGCTTATCCATAACCGAGTCGAAATGTTGGATTCGTACTTTTTCAAAAGGCCATGTTTTAGGCTGTGATAGCCATCTTCAGCCATCTTCAGCCATCTTCAGCCATCTTCAGCCATCTTCAGCCATCTTCAGCCATCTTCAGCCATCTTCAGTCATCTTCAGCCATCTTCAGCCATCTTCAGCCATCTTCAGCCATCTTCAGCCATCTTCAGCCATCTTCAGCCATCTTCAGTCATCTTCAGCCATCTTCAGCCATCTTCAGCCATCTTCAGCCATCTTCAGCCATCTTCAGCCATCTTCAGCCATCTTCAGCCATCTTCAGTCATCTTCAGCCATCTTCAGCCATCTTCAGTCATCTTCAGCCATCTTCAGTCATCTTCAGCCATCTTCAGTCATCTTCAGCCATCTTCAGCCATCTTCAGCCATCTTCAGCCATCTTCAGCCATCTTCAGCCATCTTCAGCCATCTTCAGCCATCTTCAGTCATCTTCAGCCATCTTCAGCCATCTTCAGTCATCTTCAGCCATCTTCAGTCATCTTCAGCCATCTTCAGTCATCTTCAGCCATCTTCAGCCATCTTCAGCCATCTTCAGCCATCTTCAGCCATCTTCAGCCATCTTCAGCCATCTTCAGCCATCTTCAGTCATCTTCAGCCATCTTCAGCCATCTTCAGTCATCTTCAGCCATCTTCAGTCATCTTCAGCCATCTTCAGTCATCTTCAGCCATCTTCAGCCATCTTCAGCCATCTTCAGCCATCTTCAGCCATCTTCAGCCATCTTCAGCCATCTTCAGCCATCTTCAGTCATCTTCAGCCATCTTCAGCCATCTTCAGTCATCTTCAGCCATCTTCAGTCATCTTCAGCCATCTTCAGTCATCTTCAGCCATCTTCAGCCATCTTCAGCCATCTTCAGCCATCTTCAGCCATCTTCAGTCATCTTCAGCCATCTTCAGCCATCTTCAGTCATCTTCAGCCATCTTCAGTCATCTTCAGCCATCTTCAGTCATCTTCAGCCATCTTCAGCCATCTTCAGTCATCTTCAGCCATCTTCAGTCATCTTCAGCCATCTTCAGTCATCTTCAGCCATCTTCAGCCATCTTCAGCCATCTTCAGCCATCTTCAGTCATCTTCAGCCATCTTCAGCCATCTTCCGCCATCTTCAGTTCCGGAAAAGTCTCAGGAGTGTTTTGATAGACATTATCTTTGATATGACCTCACAGAAAAAAATATTGGGGGTTACGGTCCGGTAAGTGTGAAGTCCATTCAGGATCCTAGCTGCTACTGATGAGACAATCACCAAAGTGTCCCACCATATTGAATTACGATAAAACAAAGAGTGTTGGACATTTATGGCTGAAACTTGGTGAACAAGTCAGTCATAAACTTAAGTTAATTTGTACTAAATATGGTTGGATTGCAGCAAGAATTGTGAATTTTATTAACGATTCCATTGATGACATTTTGGAATCGGGTTCAACATATATTAGGACGTAAATGAACATCGAATATGATTTGAATTGGGCATGGCCAATTCCATAGTCTGAAACTCTATCCATTCTGCCAATCAGTTTCTATACAAGTTATCCGGGCAGGACTACATGACTTTTTAAATACACTGTAGCGAAGTACGTTATCATATTGCCAATAACACTGTACAACAATAACAAATGAAAAATGGCAGAATCAAAGTTTGATATCTCAGCTTTAATGTTATCTAGGTCCAACTTTTAAAATCTTATAAGATAACTTGATATGTTCGAGAGTGGGGTGTTTGGTAATAACGGTTGTTCAAACGAAGAGTTTTAACAGTTTTATAGGAATGCGAGCAAGTCCAGTAGAAATTCCATGGTGATTAATGAAAAACAAAACAACGTACGCACTCTCCACGTCAAATAAGTACTACTTAAAAGATAGGGAGATACACATACACACACACACGTAATTGTTCATACTCTCACACACACACACACACACGTAATTGTTCATACTCACACACACACACACACACACACACACACACGTAATTGTTCATACTCACACATCAGCAGGAGCTGAAAATAGTTCAACCGTAATATTTCTGGACTCACTTCGCCATCGTAGAAACTGGCAAATCCTCTTTACCTTCTGATGTTTGTAAATAAAACGCATATAATTTATGTGTATGAATTACGTCCTTAATTTATTGAATTTGCGTTAAGTTCTCGAAGATCTTGTGGTTCTTAGCTTAATGGTTCCAGCAGCATCATCTGACATTCACAGAACAGGAATAGCAACGTCTTCGTTCGAACAACTAAAACAAAAGACATGGAGCAGGAAGCACATATAAACGCTTCTGAATGTAAGACTTTACAATGAATTGATAGTTCCTTTGGCTGTATATGCAAGTGAAACATGGACTATACTGGGAGAGCATGAAAGAAAGCTCAATGTCTTTGAAATTAAATGGTTGTAGTAGCTTACATGAATGGACTATTTTCTGTCGATCTACTGGAGTTTTGATTCGGCTTGGCGATTATTGTAATCATCGCTTCTTCACCAGGTGCGCGTCTGTATGTAACGAGACTCACACGTGATCGCTAAAGCCAAGTCACGTGATCGACATGAACAAAGCAATTCCAGCCTGTATCCAAAACAGACCAGATGTAACTTTTGCGTTCTCTACCGGGTCGCCGGTAGATGAATCGAGAGACTCCAGAATTAAGACGATTTCATTTTGTGTACATTCACCTACTCAACCCTACGTATTATCTTTTCTGGGGTCCTTATTTCCTATATGGCCCATTTTGTTTTCTGCCCATGTTTCTCCTACATAAAACTATTACCCGTTTTTGCACCGTGTTCAATTGTATCATGTCGTCAAGAAAACGTGCACAAACCAATCCACATATCGTTATCCAGTTTCTATTTTATCTCATATAAAATTTGGCTTTCAAACAGCCAAAACCTCTGAGGTTTTCTGCAGAGGTGCTTTTCTGGTCACCATCTTGAATTTTCAACTCGACTTCTTTAAATCTAGACCTTATCTTTCATTTCACACATTTAATCGTGTTATCATTGTTATTATTTAATTTCTTCAAAGCTGATATCACGAAATACGTTTCTATAAGTATAATGTTTAATAAGAATGGTTCTTTGTCCGTTATTAAATTGATGCATGATGCGTAATCAATTCCTTTAGGAAAAATGACGATATTAATGTAAAAAAAAAGTAGACTAATATAAATCGAATCCAAGATTATATGCCCCGTCTCCTCGTAAGGTAAATATTGAAATAAAAATATAATTAAAAACAGACCAGATGTAACTTTTGCGTTCTCTACATTCACCTACGAAATCCTATGTATTATATTTTCTGGGGTCCTTATTCTCTACATGGTCCATTTTCTTCCCGTGTTTCCCCTACATAAAACTATTACCAGTCTGTGCACCGTGTTGTTCAATTGTATCAGGCCGCAAAAAACAATTACACAAACGAATGCACATATCATTGTCCCCGTCTGTTATCTCATCTAAAACTTGGCTTTCAAACAATTAAATGTTTAAGAACTATCCTAGCAGGAAGTTTGCGAGACAGACGAAGAAATGTAGAAATCAGAAAGAGGCTTGATATTAACAGATGCACCCACGACGTCGTTCGGAAAAAGAGATTAACCTGGTTTGGACATGTTTCCCGGCTACCAGCCTCCAGCTAGGCAAAGAAACCACATCAAGAAGATTTCATTGAAGTAAGATCAAGACTGGCTCAAGGCGTTTAAGTGGCGGGATTTTGTTTTCAAGCGTGTGGCGAAGCTCTCTAGAGTATACACATAAGTCAGCTAAGTCAATTCCTCTACTTGTTTGCTTATAGAAACGTCATTTTCTATCGCCAACCCAATTTAATTTCCCAAACAGTTGCTCATTCTTGACAAGAACTGGGATTTCCAATTCGTTGGTAATGGCGACGATGTCTTGAAACGTTATGCCATAAAAAATAAACGCGGCATGCTATTAAAAATATCGGACCATATAAAAAATAAGGACCCCGGAATTTGAGAGACGAAAAATAGATAAAATTCGGTCTTCACCGGTTGACCTTACATCTTGACTTGACTTTTTAATAATCCAACGAAACAATTATAGAATTCTCGTTCTAAAATGTTTTCGTGTCACGATTTACTTGTCTCTTTTCGTTTATTTATTAAAAAGTTTTGTAAATAAATAAAAACGCATCCTACATTAAAAATAAATATTTAATAAATATTTCTTAAAATAAATCTTTCCCTATATTAATATAGGGACATATTTATTTTGAGAAATATTGAGGCTTTATTTATTGAGGCTTGGCTAAGATCAAAGTGTAGTATCTGTTCCGATGGATACTGCACTTCATAGATCGGTATTGTCTTGCCCTTCGGGGCTTGATTTACGCCGGTCTGTGGGTCTGTCCTGTGCAGTTCTAGGAGGTCCACCCTCCCAGGCTTCGCCTCCCCTCTTTGGGGAGGAGTAAGTTTATTGCTTACTGTCTGAGGCGCCCCTACCGGGGAATGCCGACGGAGCTGCCCAGGCAATTTTTAATGGCCAGAGCGCTCACCTTCTCGGGCGCTGGCTTTTCAAATCCCACTTTCCGACCTTGTGTCACATACTCCCATTGTGGGTGGGCGTTAAATAAACGCTTGGCTAAGATCAAAGTGTAGTATCTGTTCCGATGGATACTATACCCCATAGACTGGTATTGTCTTGGCCTTCGGGGCTTGATTTACGCCGGTCTATGGGATTGTCCTGTGCAGTTCTAGGAGGTCCACCCTCCCAGGCTTCGCCTCCCCTCTTTGGGGGGGGGGGTAAGTTTATTGCTTACTGCCTGAAGCGCCCCTACCGGGGAATGCCGACGGGGCTGCCCAGGCAATTTTTGATGGTCAGAGTGCTCACCTCTCGGGCGCTGGCTTTTCAACCCTCACTTTCCGACCCGACCTTGGGTCACATCTTACTTGTGGGAGTAGGATAAAACTGGCCTTGTCCCTAACTCCTGGAGAGGAGTAAATAATGCTTTATTATCAAGGTCAACCTGTAAGGTCAACCGGTGTAGACCGAATTTCGTCTCTTTTTCATCTTTCAATTTCCGGTGTTTTTATTCTTTGTATGGTCCAAAATATCTTTCTACAGCTACAAATGCAAAACATTTAGCAACGACCTTGCAATTCATCATCTATACACGATTTTCTCCAAGCCCTAGCAAATATTGGCCTTGTGTCAGATTCCCTTTTATACAAATATAAGAAAACGGTATGTTGCTCCTGCTGCTTCTTCAAGGATTACACTAAATTTCAACCTTACATTCTGGTGGTGGCGGTGTTACAATAAAAACACCGGTTTTCTGGACTTTTCTGTTAGCCAGACTTGTAACACCTTTCTTCCCTATTTGGGCTCTTGAAGAGCTTACTTTTTAGCTCGCTTGTTTGAAGTCCAGGGGATCGAACGCTGGTGGTGGTGTTTTTTTTTCAAGCTTGGTTTGTCTTGAAGTGATTCTATCTCTGCCTTTTTATCATCATGTTTAGCTCCTTGCATCAAGTGGCTTCATGCCTTGTCTGGAGCGACTTCCATATCAAAAACAAACAAAAAAACAAACATAAAGAAACGGAAAGCGAAACTACCAGCAAAAACGATCCTAGAGAATTATACACTGAATTATTTGCAGCTATTAGCAACGACTAAGCGACCACATTATGAATTTGTTGTAACCTAGGTACCTCCCAGAAAATGTTGGTCTCCGTTGAAAAAATAGCGCGGAGGTTCAATTTATCTGGCCAGTTTCACTTTTAAAATTATATTAAAAAAACCTAGGAAACATTTTAAAAAATGCACGAATGATTAGTTCTTGGGTTTTTGGTTAGGAACAAAGTGTAGTATCTGTTTTGATGCCACACTTCATCTTTTCTGTCCTCGGTCAGTGTACGAGAAATCCTTCTAGACTGAGCCAATTAAAATTGTTGTTCCAATCCGGAGTGCCCCTTTTGAGGAGTTGGATTTTCTATTTTCTTCACATTTAAAAAAACAACATTGTGTCTAACTCTGCCCTCGTGGGGAGGCAAATAAATAGGGACTAGTTATTATTTTTGTAGAGAAACATTTCTTATAATATAACGATTCGGGCATTTATAACGACAGAGGACCCCTCCCCCCCTTTTCGACTCTGTCAAGGCAGAAAAAGGTGCTCCGAGCTGCTCCTCCCCCAAAGGACGAATTTGACACTTGTACAGGTAGAGGATTGCGTCTGGAGCGGTAGAATGATCCAACCATTTTTACAAACTTACTTTCCTAATTCAAACAAACTCAATGGGTGATCCAACGGGTCATATTTTTTTTTCTAAAATCTGTTGAAAAGAAAAGGAGAAGAGGGTGGGATTTAATTGATATTTGAAAATATTTGGAACTCATTTTTAGAAAATAATTGATTAAAAACTAGTCTAACCCATTCGATTCTACGTCTTGTTCTGTTGGTACATATTTATCTATCCTCAGTCAAGTTAGGACAGGTGTACTGGTTGAAGGTGTGGCTGTTTTACTCGGTGGCTGCGAGAAGGAGCGGCAGGTCATACCAGCCCCCCACCAACCCACCTTCGCCGCCGCCTCGCTGCCCAGAAGAAATTCCCAACTGCACAAACACAACAATAAATGTCGCTGACGACGCCAGGAACATTGAAAACAACCGACGCAAGAATTCAGACGATTGAATTCAGAAGAGGTGGCCATTTTATCTGCGCGTTTAACGACGAAGCGTGACAGACTGGCGAAATTGCTATTTCAGACTAATGTGACAGACTGGCGAAATTGCAATTTCAGACTAGTGTGGCAGACTGACGAAATTGCTATTTCAGACTAGTGTGACAGACTGGCGAAATTGCAATTTCAGACTAGTGTGGCAGACTGACGAAAATGCTATTTCAGACTAGTGTGACAGACTGACCAAAATGCTATTTCAGACTAGTGTGACAGACTGGCGAAAATGCTATTTCAGACTAGTGTGACAGACTGGCGAAAATGCTATTTCAGACTAGTGTGACAGACTGGCGAAAATGCTATTTCAGATTAGTGTGACAGACTGACGAAAATGCTATTTCAGACTAGTGTGAAAGACCGACGAATATGCTATTTCAGACTTAAGCATGACAGACTAGCGAAAATGATATTTTAGACTTAAGCGTGACAGACTGACGAAAATGCTATTTTAGACTAATGTGACAGACCGACGAAAATGCTATTTCAGACTAGTGTGATAGACTGGCGAAATGCTATTTCAGACTAGTGTGACAGACTGGCGAAAATACTATTTCAGACTAGTGTGACAGACTGGCGAAAATGCTATTTCAGACTAGTGTGACAGACTGGCGAAAATGTTATTTCAGACTAGTGTGAATGATTGGCGAAAATGCTATTTCAGACTAGTGTGACAGACTGGCGAAAATGCTATTTCAGACTAGTGTGACAGACTGGCGAAAATGTTATTTCAGACTAGTGTGAATGATTGGCGAAAATGCTATTTCAGACTAGTGTGTCAGACTGGCAAAAATGCTATTTCAGACTAGTGTGTCAGACTGGCGAAAATGCTATTTCAGACTAGTGTGACAGACTGGCGAAAATGCTATTTCAGACTAGTGTGACAGACTGGCGAAAATGTTATTTCAGACTAGTGTGAATGATTGGCGAAAATGCTATTTCAGACTAGTGTGACAGACTGGCGAAAATGCTATTTCAGACTAGTGTGACAGACTGGCGAAAATGTTATTTCAGACTAGTGTGAATGATTGGCGAAAATGCTATTTCAGACTAGTGTGAAAGACCGACGAATATGCTATTTCAGACTTAAGCATGACAGACTAGCGAAAATGATATTTTAGACTTAAGCGTGACAGACTGACGAAAATGCTATTTTAGACTAATGTGACAGACCGACGAAAATGCTATTTCAGACTAGTGTGATAGACTGGCGAAATGCTATTTCAGACTAGTGTGACAGACTGGCGAAAATACTATTTCAGACTAGTGTGACAGACTGGCGAAAATGCTATTTCAGACTAGTGTGACAGACTGGCGAAAATGTTATTTCAGACTAGTGTGAATGATTGGCGAAAATGCTATTTCAGACTAGTGTGACAGACTGGCGAAAATGCTATTTCAAACTAGTGTGACAGACTGGCGAAAATGTTATTTCAGACTAGTGTGACAGACTGGCGAAAATGCTATTTCAGACTAGTGTGAATGATTGGCGAAAATGCTATTTCAGACTAGTGTGTCAGACTGGCAAAAATGCTATTTCAGACTAGTGTGACAGACTGGCGAAATTGCTATTTCAGACTAGTTTGACAGACTGGCGAAAATGTTATTTCAGACTAGTGTGAATGATTGGCGAAAATGCTATTTCAGACTAGTGTGTCAGACTGGCAAAAATTCTATTTCAGACTAGTGTGTCAGACTGGCGAAAATGCTATTTCAGACTAGTGTGACAGACTGGCGAAATTGCTATTTCAGACTAGTGTGTCAGACTGGCGAAAATGCTATTTCAGACTAGTGTGACAGACTGGCGAA
>OY744525.1:6972388-6989888 GCA_963556195.1 Sepiola atlantica | reverse complement strand
CCAACATTACACTAATATTCTAAACACCAATCATATATTTAACATAATATTAAAATAAAACTTAACTTAATTTATATTCCCTGTGAAACTGTTTTTTTTTTTTTTTTTTGCTGCGGTCTATATCTGGCAGCCATTTTGTTTTGTATTATTCTCTACACAGTCGGAGAAGAATAAAATATTATTCTTCTTCTGGTCTAATTATTTTTGAAAAAGGGATGTCTTTTCCCGAAATATCAAATAGTGATTTTTAATCACCCGGACAGCTAAAACACTCTTGCTGTTATGTAAGAAAAAAAAAAAAAAAAAGGAAAAAAAAGGAAAAATAAATAGTAAGTCTTATATCGTATTCGATTTATTTTTATTGTTTTTGTTCCTTTCCTTTCAACTTGCATCTTACCCGGAATTGCATTGCCCACAGCCTTTCAAAAACTTACTAATATATATATATATATATATATATATATATATATATATATATATATATATATATATATATATATATATATATATATATATAAAACATCTTTGTAATATAGCAGGAAACTTCCCAGCAGAGTGCTCGATTAAAATTAAAAATTTAAAATTAAGAGCGTAATATTGATTTATTTTGGTACAGAAAAATTAGTACAGCATTCGTACCGTCGGTTTCAAGCACCGACGGTACGAATGTTGTACTAATTTTTCTGTACCAAACAAATATATATATATATATATATATATATATATATGAAGCAATCCAACAAAAGATATAAGCGTCAACTAATATCTTATAATTAGTGAAACATCCGGATAAAAAAACTGAAGCTCAATATACTGGATAGAGCATTAATATTATAATATAAAATGAAGTAATAAAATAAGGTGTCAATCAAATTTTATTAGAATTCAAAGTTCATGCAAAGCATCCTTAAGTCCTTAGCTCATGAGTTTTCAAAGATAATTCTTCTCTTCAGAGGACCATTACCGCAGTTATACTACTACAGGCAATAAAATTACGCTTTGAAAATATATAAAATTATATACACAAATATATAAAAATACATAACATCAAACATATCAATCCAAAAACATACTTTTGTTGAATCCATACAGTCCATCCAGGTCATATAAGTTGAGAAGCATAATCAGGAAGGACATTACTCCAAGACACAAACAGCAGTCCAAATATGTGAAATTGAAGGGGCCGGCAAGGACACATGGACACATTTCGCGACTGGATAACCTTGCCGGCCCCTTCAATTTCACATATTTGGACTGCTGTTTGTGTCTTGGAGTAATGTCCTTCCTGATTATGCTTCTCAACTTATATGACCTGGATGGACTGTATGGATTCAACAAAAGTATGTTTTTGGATTGATATGTTTGATGTTATGTATTTTTATATATTTGTGTATATAATTTTATATATTTTCAAAGCGTAATTTTATTGCCTGTAGTAGTATAACTGCGGTAATGGTCCTCTGAAGAGAAGAATTATCTTTGAAAACTCATGAGCTAAGGACTTAAGGATGCTTTGCATGAACTTTGAATTCTAATAAAATTTGATTGACACCTTATTTTATTACTTCATTTTATATTATAATATATATATATATATATATATATATATATATATATATATATATATTCAATTAGTATGAATTATTTATATGTATATCTTGCTACATATATATACATACACACAGGGATCGGATCAACTCTTACCCAAGATGGCAAAGTATCTTCAGGGGTAAAGAATGACGGATAAAACGCTATAAAATGAGAATTCAAATTTCCTGGAAGAAAGAGATCACATGACTTTTTGTAGCCCCCCCCCCCCACTTCATCATTTCTTTTTTTTGCTGTGCACATTTTGCAGATATTTTGCAGATATTTTGCAGACATTTTGCAGACATTTCCATTCAGATGGACTTGTAATGACCTTTTTGCTTCATTCTCTGGCCAAATAGAAGGCGACGTAAACATGTAAAATATACATATAATATTGTGGAATCAAATGTAATGTGTCTACCTTAATAAAATTGTGAAACCACTTTTCGCGTGTTTCTCGTCTCGATGTGACTTACATATTATTTCTTTTTTTTTTTATTTTACTATTAATATTTTAGTTATTTAAATATAACGACAAAAAATAACTTTTAAAAAACCATATTTAAAAACAATGTAATCAGATCTACCAGGATGCATTTCGTTTTCTTCACAAACAAACCAGCCACGTTAAACATTTGTTAATAATTAACAAAAAATTAAAAAGAAGGATGAACTACTCCGTGACCCTTCGAAAGTTGCAAAGAATTTGGAAGCATTTAAACTGCTGAATAAAACTTTAACATTTATAGCAAATCCTTATTGATAAAAAAAATTGAAAGTTTAGGAAACTTTTAACATTGAATCATTTTAAAATTAAAGATTAATATTACCTTCAAAACAATTAGTCATAATAATTTGCTTCAATTAATAATTTGCTTCAATTAATAATTTGCTTCAATCAATAATTTGCTTCAATTAATAATTTGCTTCAATTAATAATTTGCTTCAATCAATAATTTGCTTCAATTAATAATTTGCTTCAATTAATGATTTGCTTCAATTAATAATTTGCTTCAATTAATAATTTGCTTCAATTAATGATTTGCTTCAATTAATAATTTGCTTCAATTAATGATTTGCTTCAATTAATGATTTGCTTCAATCAATAATTTGCTTCAAATAATAATTTGCTTCAATCAATAATTTGCTTCAATTAATAATTTGCTTCAATCAATAATTTGCTTCAATCAATAATTTGCTTAAATCAATAATTTGCTTCAATTAATGATTTGCTTCAATTAATGATTTGCTTCAATTAATAATTTGCTTCAATTAATGATTTGCTTCAATTAATGATTTGCTTCAATCAATAATTTGCTTCAATCAATAATTTGCTTCAATTAATAATTTGCTTCAATTAATGATTTGCTTCAATTAATGATTTGCTTCAATTAATAATTTGCTTCAATTAATAATTTGCTTCAATTAATGATTTGCTTCAATTAATAATTTGCTTCAATCAATAATTTGCTTCAATCAATAATTTGCTTCAATTAATAATTTGCTTCAATTAATGATTTGCTTCAATTAATAATTTGCTTCAATCAATAATTTGCTTCAATTAATGATTTGCTTCAATCAATAATTTGCTTAAATCAATAATTTGCTTCAATTAATAATTTGCTTCAATTAATGATTTGCTTCAATTAATAATTTGCTTATATTAATAATTTGCTTCAATTAATGATTTGCTTCAATTAATAATTTGCTTCAATTAATGATTTGCTTCAATTAATGATTTTCTTCAATCAATAATTTGCTTCAATCAATAATTTGCTTCAATCAATAATTTGCTTCAATTAATAATTTGCTTCAATTAATGATTTGCTTCAATTAATGATTTGCTTCAATTAATAATTTGCTTCAATTAATAATTTGCTTCAATTAATGATTTGCTTCAATCAATAATTTGCTTCAATCAATAATTTGCTTCAATTAATGATTTGCTTCAATTAATGATTTGCTTCAATTAATAATTTGCTTCAATCAATAATTTGCTTCAATTAATAATTTGCTTCAATCAATAATTTGCTTAAATCAATAATTTGCTTCAATTAATGATTTGCTTCAATCAATAATTTGCTTCAATTAATAATTTGCTTCAATTAATGATTTGCTTCAATTAATAATTTGCTTCAATTAATAATTTGCTTCAATTAATGATTTGCTTCAATTAATAATTTGCTTCAATTAATGATTTGCTTCAATTAATGATTTGCTTCAATTAATAATTTGCTTCAAATAATAATTTGCTTCAATCAATAATTTGCTTCAATTAATAATTTGCTTCAATTAATAATTTGCTTCAATCAATAATTTGCTTAAATCAATAATTTGCTTCAATTAATGATTTGCTTCAATCAATAATTTGCTTCAAATAATAATTTGCTTCAATCAATAATTTGCTTCAATTAATAATTTGCTTCAATCAATAATTTGCTTCAATCAATAATTTGCTTAAATCAATAATTTGCTTCAATTAATGATTTGCTTCAATTAATGATTTGCTTCAATTAATAATTTGCTTCAATTAATGATTTGCTTCAATCAATAATTTGCTTCAATCAATAATTTGCTTCAATTAATAATTTGCTTCAATTAATGATTTGCTTCAATTAATAATTTGCTTCAATTAATAATTTGCTTCAATTAATGATTTGCTTCAATTAATAATTTGCTTCAATCAATAATTTGCTTCAATCAATAATTTGCTTCAATTAATAATTTGCTTCAATTAATGATTTGCTTCAATTAATAATTTGCTTCAATCAATAATTTGCTTCAATTAATGATTTGCTTCAATCAATAATTTGCTTAAATCAATAATTTGCTTCAATTAATAATTTGCTTCAATTAATGATTTGCTTCAATTAATAATTTGCTTATATTAATAATTTGCTTCAATTAATGATTTGCTTCAATTAAGATTTTGCTTCAATTAATGATTTGCTTCAATTAATGATTTTCTTCAATCAATAATTTGCTTCAATCAATAATTTGCTTCAATCAATAATTTGCTTCAATTAATAATTTGCTTCAATTAATGATTTGCTTCAATTAATGATTTGCTTCAATTAATAATTTGCTTCAATTAATAATTTGCTTCAATTAATGATTTGCTTCAATCAATAATTTGCTTCAATTAATGATTTGCTTCAATTAATGATTTGCTTCAATTAATAATTTGCTTCAATCAATAATTTGCTTCAATTAATAATTTGCTTCAATCAATAATTTGCTTAAATCAATAATTTGCTTCAATTAATGATTTGCTTCAATCAATAATTTGCTTCAATTAATAATTTGCTTCAATTAATGATTTGCTTCAATTAATAATTTGCTTCAATTAATAATTTGCTTCAATTAATGATTTGCTTCAATTAATAATTTGCTTCAATTAATAATTTGCTTCAATTAATGATTTGCTTCAATTAATAATTTGCTTCAAATAATAATTTGCTTCAATCAATAATTTGCTTCAATTAATAATTTGCTTCAATTAATAATTTGCTTCAATCAATAATTTGCTTAAATCAATAATTTGCTTCAATTAATGATTTGCTTCAATTAATAATTTGCTTCAATTAATGATTTGCTTCAATTAATAATTTGCTTCAATTAATGATTTGCTTCAATCAATAATTTGCTTCAATCAATAATTTGCTTCAATTAATAATTTGCTTCAATCAATAATTTGCTTCAATTAATGATTTGCTTCAATTAATTATTTGCTTCAATTAATAATTTGCTTCAATCAATAATTTGCTTCAATCAATAATTTGCTTCAATTAATGATTTGCTTCAATTAATGATTTGCTTCAATTAATAATTTGCTTCAATTAATGATTTGCTTCAATTAATGATTTGCTTCAATCAATAATTTGCTTCAATCAATAATTTGCTTCAATTAATAATTTGCTTCAATCAATAATTTGCTTCAATTAATAATTTGCTTCAATCAATAATTTGCTTCAATTAATAATTTGCTTCAATCAATAATTTGCTTCAATTAATAATTTCATGACTAACGAATATCATAAGAATTACATTGAAATCTCAATATCCAAAAAAGACTCCCTCCAAATAACGTCAGGAAGATACAACAAACTAACCCTAACCCTCATAATTGTCAGTTCGTGTTTTTTATTTCATTTTACAACCGTTTATTATTATCTATTATATAAAGGGTAGTCGTCTGTTTTTTGTTTCATTTGACTTCACTCGAAGTTCTCAGAAATCAAGGGGCCCCTTCCTGGGGCTAAGACTTGATCTCTATATGAGATACATAGATATTCGAATAATCCAATAACGCATTAAAATCAATGGTAAACGGCCATTGCGATAATGAAAAAAAAAATCAATGGTAAACGGCCATTGCGATAACGAAAAAATCGATGGTAAACGGCTATTGCGATAATGCAAAAAAAATCAATGGTTAACGGCCATTGCGATAACGCAAAAAATCAATGGTAAAAAGCCATTGCGATAATTAAAACGCCAAAATAATTTGCAACGGTTGTCGAAAGAGACGGAGAGTGCTGGACATCTGGAGAGACTTGTTGTCACCCAGACTCCAGGGAACACTAGTTGTTATGCTATAAGTAAAATAATAAAAAATAACTCGTGTGGGAACTCATTGTGAGGAAATAATCATGGGGATGGGCAGTACACTGGGAACTATGCAAACAACTACATTTTTAACATGCGGACAAATGGTAGAGACACAAACTGTAGCCAATACTGGAAAGCAAAAACACATAAAATCCTCTGCGACATGGAGGTACAAACAGATAAACTCATTTAAGCAAAGAGACTGTGTGTCATAATAGTCAACAAGAAAGAAAAAAACCTTGCCGTCCCAACAGTCCACAGGGTGAACACCAAGGAGAGAGAAAAACGAAGCAAGTACACGGAACTTGCCAGAGAACCGAAAGGGATATGGAACATGAAGAAAGTCAATATAATACCAATAATCATAGTAGCACTAGAAACAGTTCCGACAAATCGGGAAAAAAAAGATTTGGAGAAATTGGAATCAAAGGGAAGACTGAGACTATACAACGGACGGAAATGTTGAAAACAGCAGAAATCTTATGGAAAATCCTCGAATGCAGAAACCAACGCAAACCAGTCACATGGAAGTTGCAATAAAAATAAAGCAAAAACATGAAAAAAAAAACATGAAAAAAACATGAAAAAAACATGAAAGGAACATGAAAAGAACATGAAAAAAACATGAAAAAAACATGAAAAGAACACAACCACATGAAACCAAGGGCACTGAAACTGCAATAAATTTCATAAACTTCCCCCCCCCCCAGGGTGTGGGGAGTGATGGAACCTAAGGGTTAGGGTTATTGTAACTCAAATACCAGCGAAAACCAATGGTTGTTACTAGCGAGACATTAATGGTAAACAGCTGTTGCGATAACATGAAGTGATTTGCAATGATTATCGCAAGTGGTGGAGAGTGCCGGAAATCTTGGGAGACTTGTTGTCACTCGGACTCCAGGGAACATCATCTGTTATTGCCAGTGAGCAGACACTGATACTTGTGTGGAAATTCTTTGTTAGTAAATCATCATCATCATCATCATCATCATCATCGTCATCGTCATCGTCATCGTCATCGTCATCGTCATCGTCGTCGTCGTCGGCGTCGTCGTCGTCGTCGTCGCCGCCACCGCCGCCGCCGCCGCCGCCGCCGCCGCCGCCGCCGCCGCCGCCGCCAATATTATAAACTCGTTGGAACAGACACAGTAGACCATCTTCCTAATAGTGAAACACCGTTGGACCCTTTAAGAAGTGCAAAAGAAGTCGTTCACTGTGTCGACTTAAGCAATCCAAAACATCGGCTGCTCTGGTGAAAACTGTATGAAAATAGAGAGTACGTACTTCACTGGAATGATAAATAATTCGTATGAATGAACACGGTGCAACTTTGTTGTCCGGTTTGATTCTGTTGTTGGCATTCTTGCATGAGGGACCACGTGAAGGTTGCTAACATCCCTAAGTGAAAGTGGCATTCTGGAATCGACTGGATTCGAACTTGGCACACCCAGGTTGTCAGTCCGTTTCGTTATCCACTTTAACCACCGTCATAAAAAAACAGCATTAAAACAACTTAAGTGTGACGGTCCGACGGACATCGCCTCGTTTAGAGAGAAACTTTGACGTTTAATTTGCGCGCTCAACGATGAAAATTCTGTCTCGAATCGACTTACGGACATAGCCTCTCGTGGGGATGCGAGGGCGGACGGGTGTAAAAAAATATTCTTTCTTTTATCGAGCACATCTCTAAGGCCGTTGCTTAGCACCCCCCTCCCCCCCTCTCCCCCCTCTCCCTGTGCGAGAGACCATCGCCGTGGCCTTGCACCGAATGCAGGCTTTGTCAAAAAGGATTGAGAAAACTGAGGCGCTAGTGGTACTACAAGTCTCTCATTGCCAGCAACCGGGTCTAACCTCGTACTTGCAGGCCTCTTTAAAGGCGGCTTTTTGCTAGACTCTCCCCCCACCGCCACCACCCGCGTCTTCCCACGGCCACCTACATCTCCCCCTTCCCTAACACACTCCGCCCCGCCCCGCCCTCCCCCCTTTCCTTCCCCCTTTTCCTTTTCATACGCGACAATCTTCAAGGCTATAAATGACTAACAACTACAAATGCGCGCGAATAAGTTTTTTTTAACTCTAACTTTTATACGCGGCGTTAAAAAAGACCGCTGACAATAAGAAGGTATCCACCAGACTCCCCCACGACGGCAAGATGTGACACAAAGTCGAGTTTAATGTTTGCTTGTGTGTGGGAGATAAAATCCACCACCTAAAAAGTCACCGAAATGAGAACGGCTTAACTTATAGGAAAAACGACAAACAATCCGAAAGAGTTTCTCTGTGAGAGTTGGTAAGGGGAAACGACTATTTATTAAATAGTGGAAGAATCATATATATATATATATATATATATATATATATATATATATATATATATATATATATATATATATATATATATATATATATATATATGCTGCAGCAAAGAAGGTGGGCTCCTTTTACCATGTTAGTAAACTCCTCACACCTGACATTATCCTGTATCTCTACAAAGCCACCACCCGCCCATACATGGAGTATTGTTGCCACATCTGGGCTGGTGCATCATCCACTAGTCTCTCCCACCTTGACAAGGTTAAAAAAAGAGTCGCCAACCTAATAGGTCCCTCACTGTCAACCAAGCTCCAGTCCCTGTCCAATCGCCGCAATGTAGCATCCTTGTGCTTGTTTTACAAATACTTCAATGGATTATGCTCCGATGAACTGGCTACTCTGGTGCCCCCTCAACGTAAATTCACTAGACAAACTCGACAATCAGCTAAATCCCATCCATTCAGTGGGGAGGTCCCCAGATGCCGGAGAGCATTCTACTCAAATAGCTTCTTTCCTCGTGCTGCTGGCCTCTGGAAGTCCCTCCCTAACCCCTGTTTCCCCGACGGTTCTGACATGCAGAAATTTAAAACTAATGTAAACAGACATCTCGCTGCGCAGCTCCCAATTTAGGTTGACACCCCCAAACCTTCTCCCTTTTTTTTCTCAGTAGCCCCTTACGTCTACAGTGGCGTCCTGCTATGTTTGGGGGGAACTATATATATATATATATATATATATATATATGAGAAATGAAAAAAAACAAACCAAAAGATAGTTGTTTATGTATTCATCAAAGTTTCGTCTTTATTGTAAGACTTCCTCAGGATGATAGTTTTAAGAAAAATATCATGCAAGTACATAGAAGTTTGGGGTTGACATGGTGGTGAGCTGAAGGGATATAGTAGCCGTAGCTACTATGAAACGCCAGAGAGTCCAGGATGTGAGAGTCAATGGTCAAGAAAGATTAAAATGAATATGAAAAACTTTAAGTGGATAAGATTGAGACAGCTATGAAATGGGGAGGAGTGAGAATATAATTGAAATGGCCTTGGGGTGGGAGAGGTGAAAGGAGGCTGAGATTTTTGTTGTGGTGAGGTGTGGCATGGATTTTGAGAGGCTAGAGAAAAATGAAAAAAGGAAAACCAAAAATATTATTTATGTAGTCATCAACGTTTCGTCTTTATTTCAAGACTTCCTTGGAAGATTGGTCTGAAGAAAATAACACACAAAGGATAAAATGTTTGAAAACAATGGTAGTAAGAAAAGATAATTTATCTTTTCATAAGCGGTCTTTTAAGCTTTTCTCCTCCTACTACCATTTTTAAAAAATATTTTGTACTTTGTGTGTTATTTTCTTTAAACCAATCATCCCGAAGAAGTCTTGAAATAAAGACGAAACGTTTATGAATAGATAAATAATTTTTTTTTTCATTTTCCATTACGTTGGAATATAGTTCCTTTTTATATCACCCCCACACCTACCCCCCCACATATATATATATATATATATATATATATATATATATATATATATATATATAAAGATAGATGAAAGCAGAGTGATAAACATGTACGAATGACAAATTTATTTCAAACTTCGATTGTTCAATGCAAGGTATATTCGATAATAAAATTATGTTTATTATTCTTTCCTTAAGCCAAGGCTTTTCAAAGATCAAAATCTTATCATCAGAGGAGATATACAGATAGATAAGTTGGCAGTGGAAAAGCCTAAATTCAACATTTGAAAAAGTATTATTAAGAAATCGAGAGTGTAAAAAAGATATGGGGTTTGTCCAGTTAGTAATTGCCCGTTGATAAGGTGTCCAATGAAAGGAGATTTAGATGGAGAAGAAGGGTTTTCATGAAAGCAGTATGGAAAAGTGTATATATATATATATAATCTTTAGTTTGGTAGAAAGAAATCTGACGGAGTGCTCAATTACATAATAACTATTTCTTTATTAATGGTGTTACAAAAAGATGAGGTCAAATCAACATGATACCATTGGTTTCAAGCCAGGTGCGGTTCCAAAACCGAAACCCAATTGTTTGATGGGTGTGCTTATAATACAACTATATTCAGTCAAGTCATATATATATATTCGGCAGGTTTTTAAATTCAAATATTTCTGATTTGCATTAAATTTAACCATAGATATTAAATAACAATTTAACAAGATTCTCGACGTTTCAATTTGGATAATTTTAAGATAGACTAGGGCGACAATTAAACACCAGATTCTCACATCTCTACCCAACAAATTCAAATATTTCTGATTTGCATTTCAACCATAGATATTGGATATCAATTTGGAAATATTCCCCAAATTTCATTTTATTTGTAAAATTTTAACAGACACCAGCAGAATTGTCCTATTTGGTGAATTCATCATTATCAAGCAAGGATACTCGGTGTCGCCCGGTATCCCATTATGGGGTCATAAATGGATGGTAACTTTTAATGTCGCAAAGACAAAGCTTCTTTCTTTCCTTCAATAACTACAAGAAACCTCTTCAACCACCGATTATCATGGCAAATAACACCTTAGCTGAGAGTCCATCATTCAAACTCCTCGGCCTCACATTCACAGGTAACATGAATTGGAACAAATACATTGAAGACATTGCCAGGGCTGCTGCAAAGAAAGTGGGCTGCCTCTACCGTGCTAGTAAACTTCTACCACCTGACAGTATCCTGTATCTCTACAAAGCCACCATCCGCCCATGCATGGAGTATTGTTGCCACATCTGGGCTAGGGCATCATCCACTAGTCTCTCCCTCTTAGACGAGGTCCAAAAAAGAGTCGCTAATCTAATAGGTCCTTCACTATCCACCAAGCTCCAGCCACCAAGCTGCATCCTTGTGCTTGTTTTACAATTACTTTAATAGAATGTGCTCCGATGAACTTGCTACTCTGGTGCCATCCACACATTGTGGAGGTCTCTCTCTCTTAGACAAGGTCCAAAAAAGAGTCGTCAACTTTAAAACTAATGTAAACAGACATCTTGCTGCACAGCTCCGAATTTAGGATGACCCCAAAACTTACACCCTAATTCTCAGTAGCCCCTTACGTCTACAGTGGCGGCCTGCCTTGTTTGAGGTGAACTATGATAAAAATAAATAAATAATTAAAGCATTTAACTTAAGAAATTTGCGAACAATATTTATCAATAAAATTAAAATTAATTAAAATTAAATTAATTAAAATTGAATTAAATTAAATTAATTTAAATTAAATTATACGAAATGAAGAATGTAAATAAAATTAATTAAAATTAAAATTAAATTAATTAAAATTAAATTAATTAAAATTAATTAAAATTAGATTAATTAAAATTAATTTAAATTGAATTAATTAAAATAAAATTAAATTAAATGAATTTAAATTAAATTAAATAAACAATGTAAATTAAATTAATTAAAATTAATTAAAATTAAATCCATTAAAACTAAATTAATTAAAATTAATTAAAAGTAAATTAATTAAAATAAATTAAATTAAATTTAATTAAATTAATTTCAATTAATTTAAATTAAATCGAATTAAATAAAGAATGTAAATTAAATTAATTAAAATTAAATTAATTAAAATTAATTAAAATTAATTAAAATTAAATAAATTAAAATAAAATTAAATAACATTAATTAAATTTAAATTAATTAAAATTAAATTTAATTAATTTTAATAAATTGAATTAAATATAAGAATGTAAATTAAATTAATTAAAATTAAATTAATTAAAAATAAATTAATTAAAATAAATTAAAATCAAATTTATTAAAATTAAAATTAATTAAAAGTAATATTTCTCAATAAAATTTAATGTTGACTTTTTTCACATACCTCAGCTGAAATAATTTGTTTTTTTTATAGATATCGCTCCAGACAAGGCATGAAGTCACTTGATGTCAAGACCTAAAAAAATTACCACTTCAATGTCAAAAACTAGCCAACGATAAGTGTTAGATGGATAGATTCTGACCCAGAAAACAGCAATCTTTTCTCCTTTGTCAGAAACATCGCTCATGGAATGTAAGGATTAAAGGACAAAATAAAGAAAAAAACTAAAAGTAAAATCGAACAATTTGCTTAATATTGTAATTTTAAACTGTCTAAGATCATTTGGCGATATTTTGTTCAGAGTAAAAATAATCATTCGAACTGACAACCTCCGTCTTAAAGTGCGGCAGACTAACCTATTGACCCACGGCGGCATGTACGAAATATTGATGCTGTTAAATGCATAAATCACATTCATCGTTTTTTTTCTCCCCCCCCCCGCTCTCTCTAGAGCCGAATGTAGGTCAGAGGCCAGGGAGAAAAAAATAGCCAATGGAACGGTGTATATGGAAATTCGTTATCTTGTTAAATTTCTTCCCGGTGGTAGATGTAGTAGATGTGACTGTGAGGGTAAGTACTACCCCAACTTCCTCAATTTATGACTAATAAAAAATAAAATAGCGATCGGGATTAAATAGTAGAATCGATGAAATCGATTAAAATGAATTTGGTTAAAGCGTAGTTTAGAGTCCTGAACATAATGCGATAAAAATTGTGTATAGGCGATACATATTGTTTCCTGTTTATGTTAAATATTGTTAAATACTGGTAAATGTGTTCCTTATAATGTACAGAAACGTATCCGTAACTTGATTGGCCCCATCCTTTCTTCTTCTCTACACTCTTTCTCTCACAGACGTGATGTTGCTAGTCTCAGTCTTTTCTATAAATACTATTATCGCATGTGTTCTTCAGAATTATGTGATCTATTCCCTGCTTCTTTTGTTCCAGCTCGTTTGACTCGTTCGTCTAGTGGTCTCCATCAATTCGCTGTTTTGATACCTCATTGTAATACAGATTCCTATTCCAGTAGCTTATTTCCAAGAACTGCAGCCTTGTGGAACTCTCTTCCTGCTGACTGTTTTCCTCCTACCTATAACCTTGGTCTTTTCAAGACTAAAGCCAATAGGCATCTCCTGTCTTTGCGATAAGGAGCTAACAAAAACGAAATATGATTTTCGTTCTTGTTAGCTTCTGACATCAAATGGCTTCATGTATTGTCTGGAGCGATTTCCATAAAGAAATGAGAAAACATTTCGAGTTAAACTCTAATTAGTTTTACACATGTAATCTTAAGAAACACACGCTTGCAATATGCAAATACTAGCTAGAAAAAAAATGGAGTCTTCAAACCATTACTTCTAGTACTATGAAGACTCCATTTATTTCCTCTAGCGATTATTTACACATTTCAAGCGCGTTTTTCTTAAGATTACATGCGTAAAACTAATTAGATGTTAACTCGAAATTGTTCCTCATTTACTAAATTTTAATATTATTTAACAAAAACAACAACAGGAAACAATTTTTATCGCATTATGTTCAGGACTCTAAACTACGTTTTAACCAAAAATATATTTTAAAGAAAACGGATCAATATTTAAGGGTACTGTTATAGAGAACGCACCGCGTTTCCGTGACTTCGCGTCGTTAATGTTCGGGCAGGTCTCGGAAGCGCCAGAGAGTTGACGAAACCAATCAGGTTGCAGCAGGCCATTAACCAATCAGGTTCCAAGCAGACGATAACTTTTGGAAGAAATTCATTTCTACGATCTGCAGCGCCAAAAAAAAAAAAAAATGAATTTCTATGATCTGTGTCAGCGCGTTGAATCTCCTGAAGGACTCATTGAGTTCTGTCAGCAAGGGTCACTTCTAGCGAAAGACAAACCCTAACCCTAACTCTAACCCTTAACCCAGAAAATGTAAAAAAAATAAAAACATTGAAAAAAAAAATTAAAAAACAAACAAGAAATTGGTTAAAAACAGTTGTTTCGTTATTTGTTATATATAAAAAAGAAATCATCTTTTGAAACTTTTCGGCGCACAAATAAAACAACCTTTTATTTAAAAGAACATTTCATTAACAATGGTTCCTTTGACAAACAATAACATTTTTTTAGCTATAGTTTGTTCGTTCTTTTATTTTTTATATGTATTTTACTTTGATTTTCTTTGTCTGCCAGTCTGCAATTCATCGTTTGGCAGTTTTCGCCTCGTCAACTTTCGGGCGCTTCCGAGACCTGCCCGAACGCTGACGACGCGAAGTCACGGAAACGCGGTGCGTTCTCTATAAGAATACCTATTGAATCAGCTTGTTTTATCCACTTTTCGACCAGGAAGAAACTATTCTGGTCAATAAAATAGGGGAATATCCGACTTTACTATGCATATCAGGTTAGAATTGGAATGAAAGCCAAAATGAAGAAAAATTTTTTTTAAAGCCAACGTCGGATGTCCCTGCTAGTGTCCGGGTATTCACTAGTCGGATACCAGATATGTATGTGTGTAGTTTATATATAAAAAAAGAGGGAGTGGAACATTTTTTTTTTAATCCCACCTGAACCTTACCACCCCATCCCAAGCCCACAAGTCAGCCCAGATCCGACCCCGACCCCCCACGCAAGTACATACAAATTTCTTTACCGCACGGTATACACTAGAGAACGCGCACGGACCAAGCTGTTCGTCTCTGCGCTCACTGGAGTAATAATAGGTAGACGACCAATACCCCCCCCCCCCCCCCCCTCTCCCCCACTCCTCCTATCTCCCTACCCCTCTCTCTCCCCCCACTCCTCACTCTCTCCCGACCCTCTCCCCCACTCCTCCTCTCTCCCTACCCCTCTCTCTCCCCACTCTCTCCCGCCCCCTCTCCCCCACTCCTCCTCTCTCCCTACCCCTCTCTCTCCCCCCACTCCCACCCTCTCCCGCCTCCTTTCCCCCACTCCTCCTCTCTCCCTACCCCTCTCCCCCACTCCTCCTCTCTCCCTACCCCTCTCTCTTCCCCCACTCCCCACTCTCTCCCCACTCCTCCCCTCTCCCTTTCTTACATATACATACACTCCCAGAAACTCAAAAGGTTTTAACGAAGTGTAGGCGAATCGAGGCGTACATATATTACATACATATAAATAATGACCTCCCCCTCTCCCACCCATATATTTGCATGAAGTAGGCCTCACATCATTCATATGACATTTCCTTATAGTACTAACCTTCTTCAACTGTGTAAAAGATTAGAAGAAATGTGCGCTAGTTTTAAGTGAGCTAAAATAAGTGTTACTGTATGAACACGGTACAAAAAAAAAGGGGTTCGAATCCTATCAATTCTAGTGTAATCATTTGGCCACTTTTGGGAAAAGTATGAAATGTTAAATTACAACTTATGTTCTATTAATCGTCTACAGTGAATAATAGGTATTTTGTTTCCGCATCACCATCCACACCCAATCTCTACCTCTGTTTCTTTTTCTACCACTCCCATTTAGAGAGTGTCCTGCTTGTTTTCGGTACAAAACAAAAAGAGTTGATTTGCTGTAAAAACAAACGAACCAACCAACATGTTTGGTCTTCGGGATCAGATCAAAGTGTAATATCTGTTCTCTCCTCGATCATCGAACCAGAGAGAAACGAATGTTCTCGCGATCATGGTCGTAGCTAGGATGGTCGTGTGGACGACTCGTCTGAGGGATTGCATGAAGATGGATATTTTTCCCGTCAGGATTTTATTTATTAAGCATCAGCTTAAAGTTAAAATTAGATGTGATAGAAAAAAATCCACTCCTTGGAATTTAATAAACGACGTATTGTATGAGTACACGTTCCCTGTCTGAGCATGGAGTACACGTTTCTGTTTCCTTTTGGGACCTACTTAGTTAAGATAGGCTAGTCGATTGAGTGAGTGTCCCCTTTTTATTATTCGGTAATATAGATCCTCCAAGATGCTCACATTTGTTTTGATCTTAAACTCCCTAATTGTTTTTTTTAAATTTTGACACCATCCACCCCGTAACTCAATACTATGTCTTTTATCCCCACTTAAGTCTCACTCCCACTTAGAGATTGCCCTCACTCCCACTTAGAGATTGACCCACTTGTTTTCGGAACTAATTAAACTAGAAAATAATGGGAGGGGGCGGTCTTCTCTTCGAAAATGTTGGGATGATCTTACTAACCTGCCCCTGATTTGATTTATTTTTATTATAAGGTGATTTTATTTTGTCCCATTCCCCATCTTTTCCCAATGAAATTGTAAATATCTTTTGTAACTGAAATTGGTTTTAAATCATTTAGAGATATTTTAAGTATTGTAGTTCATAGAGTGAATGTGGTATTGTGGTGATTGCTGAAGTGAAAACGATGGACAAATGGTGAAAGAATGAAACGAACAATGCTTGGACGAATGGGTCAGAATGCGTCCAGTTAAAAGTCGAATAGACAGCGGATGACCACCGATCTCCTCCACTCCCCACACTTTTGAAGCCTTGTGCCTAATTTGTAAACAAATTACTTTTTTTAATTTCTACAAATAAATAATTCAAAGTCTCAGTCAGAGTAAGAGAAATCCTTCTAGACTGAGACAACTTTTATTTTTGTTCATATCCGGAGTGCCACTTTTCGGGGAGTTGAATTTTCCCCACATTAAAAACCGACCTTATGTGTAACTACCCTCGTGGGGAGGCAAATACATAGGGCAGGACCGGCGGGACAGTTATAAAGGTGGGGGGGGGCTCTCCTAAAAAGTGTGGGGGGGGGGGGGGCGGTTAAACACATGCATATATAACTTCATTATTGATAACCGTAAAGTGAGGGGGCCAAGTCAAAAAGTGAGGGGGGAGAGGGCTTGAGCCCCCCACCCCCCCGGTGCCGCCGTCCATGTAAGGACATGTACGGTTGACAGAGGGAGAAAAATATTTTGTAAAAATTAATCGCAAAATGAGTGAGCCTATTTAATTGCTTTAAACTACATTAAAATGTGTCACAAGGCCGGAAAGTGGCGTTAAGCAGCTCCCACGAGAGGGGAATTTCGCCGGGTAGAAAATTAGCCGAGAACGGACTTGTCGGCATTCTCCAGTAGGGGTGTCTCAGACCATCGGCAACGACATCCCTCCTTCTCCGGTAGGAAGGGGTTATGCCTGGGAGGA
>OY744525.1:6954888-6967388 GCA_963556195.1 Sepiola atlantica | reverse complement strand
AGCAAAAAGATGGTGCAAGCCCTTCATAAATATTCAGATACCTCTTATTTTTATGAATTTTTTATAATAGGTATCAAGTAAAAAAAAAAAAATAGTTTTATTATTTTTTTTAACTTAGTTCACCCCAAACAAGGCAAGTTGCCACTGTAGACGTAAGGGGCTACTGAGAATTAGGATGAAAGTTTAGGGGGCCATCCTAAATTGGGAGCTGTGCAGCGAGATGCTTGTTCACATTAGTTTTAAATTTCTGCATGTTGGTACAGTCGGGGAAACAGGGAGCAGGGAGGGAGTTCCAAAGGGCGGCAGCTCGAGGAAAGAAGCTATTGGAGTAGAAGGCTCTCCAGCATCGGGAGACCTCCACAGGGAATGGATGGTACCTAGCTGATTGTCGGGTTGGTCTAGTGTATTTACGTCGAGAGGGCACTAGAGCAGCAAGTTCATCGGAGCACATTCCATTGAAGTATTTGTAAAACAAGCACAACGATGCAACATTGCGTCGATGGGACAGAGGCTGGAGCTTGGTGGATAGTGAAGGACCTATTAGGTTAGATAATCTTTTTTGGACCTTGTCTAAGAAGGAGAGACTAGTGGATGATGCACCAGCCCAGATGTGGCACCAATACTCCATGCATGGGTGGATGGTGGCTTTGTAGAGATATAGGATAATGTATGGAGTGAGAAATTTTCTAGCTCAGTAGAGGGAGTACACCTTCTTTGCAGCAGCCTTGGCAATGTCTTCTATGTATTTGTTCCAATTCATGTTACCTGTGAATGTTAGGCAGAGTAGTTTGAACGTTGGACTCAGGTAGGGTGTTATTTGCCATAGCAATCGGTGGTTGATTTAATAATAGGTATAGATTGATAAATATTTCGTAAAATTTCAGTTTCTTTTGAATATTGTAAAAAAAAATTATTAAGGGCACAATTTCTCACTTAAAAATTTCAGTTTCTTTTGAATATTGTAAACAAAAATTTATTATGGGCACAATTTCTCACTTAAAAATTTCAGTTTCTTTTGAATATTGTAAAAAAAAATTATTAAGGGCACAATTTCTCACTTAAAAATTTCAGTTTCTTTTGAATATTGTAAACAAAAATTTATTAAGGGCACAATTTCTCACTTAAAAATTTCAGTTTCTTTTGAATATTGTAAAAAAATTTATTAAGGGCACAATTTCTCACTTAAAAATTTCAGTTTCTTTTGAATATTGTAAACAAAAATTTATTAAGGGCACAATTTCTCACTTAAAAATTTCAGTTTCTTTTGAATATTGTAAACAAAAATTTATTAAGGGCACAATTTCTCACTTAAAAATTTCAGTTTCTTTTGAATATTGTAAAAAAATTTATTAAGGGCACAATTTCTCACTTAAAAATGTCAGTTTCTTTTGAATATTGTAAACAAAAATTTATTAAGGGCACAATTTCTCACTTAAAAATTTCAGTTTCTTTTGAATATTGTAAACAAAAATTTATTAAGGGCACAATTTCTCACTTAAAAATTTCAGTTTCTTTTGAATATTGTAAAAAAATTTATTAAGGGCACAATTTCTCACTTAAAAATTTCAGTTTCTTTTGAATATTGTAAACAAAAATTTATTAAGGGCACAATTTCTCACTTAAAAATTTCAGTTTCTTTTGAATATTGTAAACAAAAATTTATTAAGGGCACAATTTCTCACTTAAAAATTTCAGTTTCTTTTGAATATTGTAAAAAAATTTATTACGGGCACAATTTCTAACTTAAAAATTTCAGTTTCTTTTGAATATTGTAAACAAAAATTTATTAAGGGCACAATTTCTCACTTAAAAATTTCAGTTTCTTTTGAATATTGTAAACAAAAATTTATTAAGGGCACAATTTCTCACTTAAAAATTTCAGTTTCTTTTGAATATTGTAAAAAAAATTTATTAAGGGCACAATTTCTCACTTAAAAATTTCAGTTTCTTTTGAATATTGTAAACAAAAATTTATTAAGGGCACAATTTCTCACTTAAAAATTTCAGTTTCTTTTGAATATTGTAAAAAAAATGTATTAACGGCACAATTTCTCACTTAAAAATTTCAGTTTCTTTTGAATATTGTAAAAAATTTTTATTAAGGGCACAATTTCTCACTTAAAAATGTCAGTTTCTTTTGAATATTGTAAACAAAAATTTATTAAGGACACAATTTCTCACTTAAAAATTTCAGTTTCTTTTGAATATTGTAAAAAAATTTATTAAGGGCACAATTTCTCACTTAAAAATTTCAGTTTCTTTTGAATATTGTAAACAAAAATTTATTAAGGGCACTATTTCTCACTTAAAAATTTCAGTTTCTTTTGAATATTGTAAAAAAATTTATTAAGGGCACAATTTCTCACTTAAAAATTTCAGTTTCTTTTGAATATTGTAAAAAAAATTTATTAAGGGCACAATTTCTCACTTAAAAATTTCAGTTTCTTTTGAATATTGTAAAAAAAATGTATTAAGGGCACAATTTCTCACTTAAAAATTTCAGTTTCTTTTGAATATTGTAAAAAAAATTTATTAAGGGCACAATTTCTCACTTAAAAATTTCAGTTTCTTTTGAATATTGTAAACAAAAATTTATTAAGGGCACAATTTCTCACTTAAAAATTTCAGTTTCTTTTGAATATTGTAAAAAAATTTATTAAGGGCACAATTTCTCACTAAAAATTTCCGTTTCTTTTGAATATTGTAAAAAAAAATTTATTAAGGGCAATATTTCTCACTTAAAAATTTCAGTTTCTTTTGAATATTGTAAAAAAATTTATTAAGGACACAATTTCTCACTTAAAAATTTCAGTTTCTTTTGAATATTGTAAAAAAAATTTATTAAGGGCACAATTTCTCACTTAAAAATTTCAATTTCTTTTGAATATTGTAAAAAAAATTTATTATGGGCACAATTTCTCACTTAAAAATTTCAGTTTCTTTTGAATATTGTAAAAAAAATTTATTAAGGGCACAATTTCTCACTTAAAAATTTCAGTTTCTTTTGAATATTGTAAAAAAAATTTATTAAGGGCACAATTTCTCACTTAAAAATTTCAGTTTCTTTTGAATATTGTAAAAAAAAATTTATTATGGGCACAATTTCTCACTTAAAAATTTCAGTTTCTTTTGAATATTGTAAAAAAAATTTTATTATGGGCACAATTTCTCACTTTAAAATTTCAGTTTCTTTTGAATATTGTAAAAAATATTTATTATGGGCACAATTTCTCACTTAAAAATTTCAGTTTCTTTTGAATATTGTAAACAAAATTTTATTATGGGCACAATTTCTCACTTAAAAATTTAAATATTTCAGATTTGCATTAAACACGAATTAAGCAAAAATTCCCTGAATTTCAGTTTTTTCTTAAGAACTCTTAAGCTTAAGCCTTAAATTTAAGACATTATCTAAAATCAAAATCATGCAATGAATTTTAATCAAAATTGGAATAAGGATTCTAGACATAAGGTTTAGTAGCATTATATGTTGATTTTAATCTTTGTAAAAGACATAAAAGTGGTGCAAAACTATTCTGTTCGCGGAATTAATTTTACCCGTCCTGAGACGGGTATTCGTGTAGTTTCTCAACTGTGGCTGATGATAGTCGGCCAAATTTGAACACTCGCTGACTTGAAACCGACGGTATCATGTCGTTTTGCCTTGATCTCCAAAAGAGCCGTCAAAAATAGACCAAGACCTCCAATTGCAGAAAACTGGAAAAATTGGCCAACCAACAAAGTGGCAAACATTTTCTGGATGAACTATTCCAGAGATTTAGAGATAAGGAAGGTCCTGTAGACTGGCTGAAAAGAGGATCGCTCCACTATCATCAGGAGAGAATGATAATGGCTGCCCAAGATCAAGGCTTGATGACTAATGCTTTTAAGAAAATGAGTGGTCTCAGCAACAATAACAGGTGCGATTCTGCCACACAGAAGTGGAGAGGGTGAGCCACCTGACATCCAGTTGTAAGGTCCTCCTGGGGGATGGCTATTATACAATGCGACACAACGGAGTGTGTAAATATCTTCACTGGACTATTTGTAAAAAGTTAAATATCCAGTGTAGCAGCAAGTCCTGGGAGCATATACCAGAAAGAACAGTTGGAAATAATTGATACACCATGCACTATAACTATGCAATCCCTATAGCTACCTATCTAGAAAACGGAGCTGTTAAACCTGACATCGTAATGTGGGACAAAGGGGAGAAAGTATCAACCCCAGTTGAAGTCAGTGTTACTAATGATGCTGTCTTAAACAGAACTGAGAGGGAAAAGATAACGAAATGTCAAAGTCTTATGTACGACATGAACAGAAACTGGAATTTTAGGAAGATCTCCATTATTCCCGTAATTATATGAGCCACCGGACTCATGAAAAAGAATTTCAAAAACTACCTGGCGAATATACCCAGTGAACCAAGTGCAAAAGAGATACAAACAATTGCGCTTAAAGGGACGGTTAGAATCTTTAAAAGATCTCTCGGTTGGAGTGTCTGAAATAGCAGGTGAATATCTTGTATCCGGTAGGGTGCTCCATCCCCAGCAAAAACAAAAAGATAAGAAAATTATATATATATACAATTTTCTTATCTTTTTGTTTTTGTCGGGGATGGAGCATCCTACCGGATTCCAGACATTTACCCTCTATTTCAGACACTCCAATATATATATATATATATATATATATATATATATATATATATAGATAGATAGATAGATAGAGAGAGAGAGAGAGAGAGAGAGAGAGAGAGAGAGAGAATAGGAAAATAAAGATATAATGTATACCTTTAAATTAGAACCTATCATAAAAAATGATACAGCAATTATATAGACAATTAAAAAATGAGAATAAAAATTGCAAAAATACAAAATCTATTACGTTTTCAGTTGTTCAAAACAAAAGATTTATTTTTCCTTCCTAAAACCATGGCTTTTCAAAGAATGGAATTCTTATCAGGGGAATACAGAGAGATAAGTTGGTAAGAGAATTACCAAAGTCGAATTTGAAAAAATAAAATATTATTTAAGGTAAATTTACGTACCTCTTAGCAGAAAGCTTATATATATATATATATATATATATATATATATATATATATATATATATATATATATATATATATATATATACACACACACACACACACACACACACACACACATATATATATATATATATATATATATATATATATATATATATATATGTGAGGCCTGTCTAAAAGTTATCCGACCTTAGGCCATAAAATATTTCAAATACCTGACGAGGTTGAACCCTTTATCCCCTTCAAAGTAGGCCCCCTGTGCTTGCACACACTTAGCCTACCGATCCATCCACTGCCGGAAACACCTTTGGAAGTCTTCTTTTGGAATGGGGTTCATCTCCGCCGTCGCGTTCCGCATTATATCCTTTTTTCGCACCCTCTCAACAACAGCTGCACTCCGAGCAGTTTGGGGCCTACCAGAACGCTGATCACTCTCGGCTGATGTGCGGCCATTTTGGAATCGGTTGAACCACTCCTTTGTGTTACACCCATCGCATCTTCTCCAAACACCTGCTGAATCTAACGCGACAGATGTGGATGGATCGGTAGGCTAAGTATGTGCAAGAACAGGGAGGGGGGGGGGGGTTAATTCCCAAACCCGTCACGTATTTGAAATATCTTTTTCTGGACTACGGTCGGATACTTTTTAGACAGGCTTCGTATATATATATATATATATATATATATATATATATATATGTATAAATTCGGAACATTTATCAAATTACTATATGTGTGTGTGCGTTAGAGAGATTGAGAAGGCAAGATAGATCGGCTTTTCGTTCAATATTGTACTGACTTAACATGTTTTCTTGTGTTTATATTATTTCGCGATATTGAAAACAGTTTATCGAACTGTCTGTGTTCTTCCGGCACCGAAACACACATGGTGTGCATCGATCACTCGTTCGTTCTATCATGCACAAACTGCACGTGCCATGTGTCGAAAAGTTGCATTACGCATTTTTTTTTTTTTTTTTTGTTGCAATAGCTAACGTCGATCGTTAACGTCCATGATACAACCACACACGTTACTGTGTCGGCGGTGTATTGGCGAGCGGACACGAATCTTTGTACGCATACACATGGATGCATACACATACAAGAATATAAAGACAGCACACACACATACACACGCATAAGCACACACACACACACGCGCATGCGCACACGCAGACGCGCACACACACATACACACGAGCGCGCACACACGCATACACACGCACACGCACGCACACACACGTGGTCATAAAGTGATGGTGATACACACCACACGACCCGACAAGAATTCTTCTATGGAAGTCAAACATTTCTACTCAAATATGAACCTGATTGTTAGTCACTTCTCCTTAACGCTAGCCTAGTCTGATAATAGTGAAGTGACAATGTGGGTATTCGTGTAGAATATAGAATATAGCTTTAAATAACCGACGCTAAAACCGACGCCCGTAAACACGTTCGATAGAAAAGAGAAGTAAAACGTGAACAAAAATATTGCTGCCCAACTCCCCACACAGGTCGCCCCCCACCCTATAAATCTGGGTCCTATCATCAGTAGTTCATTACGCTTCAGTGGCAATATGCCCCTTGTTTAGGGTGAACAAAAGTAAGAAAAACAACAACAACAACAAAACATTGCATATCGACAAGCCAGCAGAAAGGTTAAAGTTAAAGTTAGGGTTTAGGGTTAGGATTTAGGATTTAGGATTTAGGATTTAGGGTTAGGGTTAGACAGTACGAAAAAGATCGAGTGAAAAAGACTCAGATAAGACACTGAAAAGAGTCTACGTATTTGCCATTGTTACATCTGGTGTTGTATAATTAGACTGGGTTAGTGTTCTAGAGAGCTGGATGAATGTACACGATTATAAGTTATTACAGCTTTTCCCGACTAAAACGGTTGACTTTCTGTTCTATTTATTTTGCCCGCTCCCCACGAGGGCAAAGGTAGACGCATGGTTCGGTTTTTCCTGTGAGAGTACTTATCCCTCCCACCCAAAAGGGTACTCTGAACTGAAACAAAAATGAAAATTGTCCCAATCAAGTATCTCTCACCGAGGACAGAACAGATACTACACTTTGATTCTATCTCGAAGGCCGAGTAATGTTTTCACACAAGACCGACTATCGACGATGCACACGTGTATGTCTATGCGTGTTCGTATATAAGCATGTCTTGTGGATATACCAAGTTGAAGTTAAGCAACGTCGAGTCTGGTTAGAACAAATGGGTAACAGTTTGAAAAAAAAACGATCTGCCGTAAGTTTGGAAGTGAAAGAGGATGTAAAAAAGTATTTCCTCTAATTGGGAAAGGTATGAACCCATCTTTCTCCCTCCATCTCTCTTCCTCCTCCCAGTTACGGGTGAAATAGTAGGGCAGATTAGACCCTCAAGCCTTGGTAGAGCAACTAATCTAAGAGAAGGAAAAATCCAAAATAGCACAAACCATTCTCCGCTAGTTAACATTGTTTGCAGTTGTCTTCGATTTCCTCTTGCCACTGCAATTAGGCACTGCCGGGATAAACAGAGAAGTAAGGTTCGAATTGCGCAACCCTTGCTTTGCTGTAAACCTTTCATCGTGCAGACACTCTTCCAGGGGGTATCCATTGTCTTTCAAGATAAACAAAATACCAATATCACAGAGTTACCCGGAGGAGTCAGCATCAAGATCCGTCGTCCTCTGGTCGTCTCCTTCCCTGCATGTGGCAAGTAAAGACAGGAACCGCTAATCAATGGATTGAAAGTAGCAACGTTGCTTCTGTGCTACTCTCGACTGGCCTTTTGGCTAAGATCAAAGTGTAGTATCTGTTCCGATGGATACTGCACCCCATAGACTGGTATTGTCTTGGCCTTCGGGTCTTGATTTACGCCGGTCTATTGGTCTGTCCTGTGCAGTTCTAGGAGGTCCAGGCTTCGCCTCCCCTCTTTGGGGAGGAGTAAGTTTATTACTTACTGCCTGAGGCGCCCCTACCGGGGAATGCCGACTGGGGCTGCCTAGGCAATTTTAAAACCCCACTTTCCCGACCCGACCTTGGGTCACATCTTACTTGTGGGAGTAAGATAAAAACTGGCCTTGTGCCTAACTCCTGGAGAGGAGTAAATCAATACTCTTTGTGTATTCTGGGCCAAACCTTCCCCAACTTCATATGCAACCGCTGAGCCTTGCTGTTCTTGGTGCAGATTAATGTATAAATGTGACCAACGAGGAGACCAGACAATCCCGAGGCACGATCTTCGTGAGTTCTGTGCAGAAGTCCGAGTCACCTCACAACCAACCAGCCAACCAAACAGACAAACACTAGCAACAATAGATACATGTCTCTGTGGGCGTCTATGTTTGACCTCCGTTCAGTTTTGAGAGACAATGGATACCCCCTGTAATTGTGAAGCAAGGGTTGCACAATCCCAACCCACCTCTCTTGAATGGACACTGCTTGATTCCAGTAGCATGGACTAGTCAAGGATGGCTGGAAACAATGCCGAAGAGCACATGTAGCACGTAGTATTCCCAAGTGGTCACCCATTTTAGTACTGACCAGGGTCAACGTTGCTTAACTTCGGTGATTAAACAGAAGTCAGTATGTCACCGTGATTATATCGTGGTTGTCTATACACCAGTAAATATATCAGTCGATAAGTATTAGCTCGGCAGACAATGTAAGCCACGCAAACAAAACAAAAACAAAAGCAAACGATGTACATTGCCTACGAAGCAACAGTCTATGACACACAACTCTCGCTTCCCTTATTTTGTCCTTTAGTCCTCACATTTCATGGGCGATGTTTCTGACAAAGGGAGAATAATTGCTGTTTTCTGGGTCAGAATCTATCCATATAACACTTATCGTTGGCTGGGGTTTGACCTTGAAGTGGTATTTTTTTAGCTCCTTACATCAAGTGGCTTCATGCTTTGTCTGGAGCGATTTCCATGAGAAAATGAAAAAGAATTAGTGGCTATATTTAGAAGAGGAAAATGCTCAATATCGGTGATACATATCTACAGAGTCAAGAGGACGCGGTGACTGGAAATTTCTGACTGAAGAACGCAAGGCGAGAAACTGCCAATTACCATATGACGTTACGTCTCCAAACGTAGGCTCCCTTTACCAGGCTAGAAAACTTCTCACACCTGACAGTATCCTATATGTTTATAAAGCCACCATTCGCTTGTGCACGAAGTATTGTTGCCACATCTTGGCTGGTGCACCAACCACTAGTCCCCCTCTTGGACAGGATGCAAAAAGAGAGTTTCTAACGTAAGTTTTTGCGCTGTCTAAAAAACTCCTGTCCTACCGCCGCCATGTTGCATCCATGTGCTTGTTTTGCCAGGTACTTCCACGGAATGTGCTCTGACGAACTTACTGCACTTGTACCTCTCTCAACGTAAATACCCCCCGCCCAACCCGTCTAGCAGCAAAATCACACCCCTTCACTTTAGAGGTCTCAAGATGCCAGAAGACTTTCTACTCAAATAGCTTCTTTCCTTAAACTGCTTGCCTTTGGGATTCCCCCCCCCCCGCTCCTTGTTTCACCGACTGTACCAACATGCAGAAAATTGAAATGTAATGTCAACAAACATCTCGCTGCCCAACTCCCTACTTAGGATTCCCCTATTAATCTGGCCCCTAATTCACATTTACGTCTCAGTGACAATGACTGAAGTGAATAGAAAAAACCCTTCACTATCTCGCGAGTTTCAGGTGCGTCTCGACAATTAATGGAGTGTGGCCGCGCTGAAGTGGATGATGGCGTGGACTGACGACCTGGGTGTGACGAGTTCGAATCACGTCGGTTGCACTGGACCACGCCCACTTATGGATGTTGGTAACCTTCACGTGGCCCCTCCTGTGAGTACCTGATTCTAGAACGAATCTGGGAAACAAACGCCAACAAAAGAATCAAACAAGTCGTATGCATATGAATTTACTTCTTTACTAATAACAACTCTCTCTCTCTCTCTCTCACACACACACACACACACACACACACATATATATATATATATATATATATATATATATATATATATATATATATATATATATAGTAAGCTATGAAAATATATTTATGGCAATTTATCTCCGGGGGAAATCTTCAGGCTAAAATGGCATTTTAGCCTGAAGATTTCCCCCGGGGATGAAACGCGGAAGCCTCTGTGTAGCTTAATTGCCATAAATATATTTTCATAGCTTACTACCTAGCTCTACTTACGTATCGAGCACTGTTGAAGTAAATACTGAAAATTGATACATAAACAAAATTATATCTCCTTATAAAATTTTATGTGGATACATAAAATACTAATATTATATATATATATATATATATATATATATATATATATATATATATATATATATATATATATATATATATATATATATATATATTATAGTTCAAAGCCCCTTTAAGGGTATAATAGTCTTGAAAGTAGAGTACCGTTTAATTGAGAAAAGTTTGTTATCATTTGCGACAAAGCGAGCTTCGCACGAGCGGTGAACACTGAAAAGCTATAGCCTCCCCTCCCCCTGCCTCGCCAGGTAAGTGTATCTTAATTTCAATTACTGTCTGTGCTGATTGTCGGTAGTCGTGTGTCCTCAGCGTTTGTCTCATAATTCTAGCCCAAATCTACGAACTGCGTTCGATCCTATGCGACTGTCTGCAACCACCACTCCTGCACTGATGAGGATAAAAAGCCCGAAACGATATCGTCTGTAGGTAAAACAAAAACACTTTAATATATATATATATATATATATATATATATATATATATATATATATATATATATATATATATATATTATCCACAGACAGACTTTTTCGCTTGTTAGTAAATTCACTCAGAGTACCCAACCTTAGTAAAGGGGGCTATATAATAATATTTATAAATAAATATTAATTATTTATTACCTACAGACATCGATGTTTCATGCTTACGCCATCTTCAGTGCAGGAAGTTAATTCCCGACGGTTGACGGGCGCGAACTCCGATCACAAATCGCCACTGATTCGCAGTCAAGAGATAAATTTCGGTTAGACAAAAAACTCGATGTATATATATTGACCGCAATTGAATGAGGAACCCTATGTGCCCGAATAATACATTTTTTAATATTATTTTTTCTATTATATGAAATTAAATTTTTGGGGCGGGGTTCAAGGATGTACTTGATACATATATCAGAGATATTTATAGTGAAATTAATTTTTAAAAAATTTCGGTAAATCTATAGTCTCGAGGAATACCCGGCGTTTCCAAAGAATGAAATAGTGCCCTCGGTGCATTCCTGCTCCAAACCCTGAACCTCTTTTTTCGCATTTCTATTTTTTGTTTTGATTTTTTCCAAATTTAATGTTATAAATACAGAAAAATAAAGCAAAACATTGTTTTTTCTTTTTTTATAGTTGTCAAGCGCGAACGCAGACCCCACCTCCCCCATCCCCGCCGGAATATTGTATCCCCTTCGATGAAAATGGAATATAATTATCCAAGTACCTTGGTTGATGTAGTTTCAGAATATGTACGATTATTGGGGGTTTATCTCCAAGACCTTAGGAGAAATTCGTGAACAGACAAACAAACAGACACGACAACTCAAGTGCTTGCAGGTGTCCTGGCGATCCCCGGGGCGAACGATGGGAACGCGAGTTCAAGTTCAGATCGCGTTCTGCACTAATATCGCTGGGAAAGGCATGAACCCGACGAAGCCCTTCCCCTAAAAAGCTAAAATACCCCCCCCCCCAAGAATTCTCTTCAATGAATCGACTAAGTAAACATTATCCCTAGTTACTTGTCTCCCCACGAGGGCAGAGTTAGACACAAAGTAGGTTTTTAAGGTAGGGGAGGGGGGATCCATCTCCCCTCAAAAAGGGGTACTCTTGATTTGGACAAAAATAAAAATTGCCTAGAAAGATTTCTCTTTCGCTGATCGAGGACAGAAAAGATGGCGAGACGTAACAGCACAGATACTACACTTTGCTCCTAATCGAAAGACGCAGCCGAAAACATAATCAACTGGTCAATTGGGGAGAGGGAAATGAATATTCTTCACTTCTTTACGAACTCAAAGTTTGAGAAATAAAGGAAAACTTTAATAGCAATCAAGTGTTAGCCCCAGGTAGAATCCCGTTGATCTCTGAGAACTTCGACTGAAGTAAAATGATACATAAATATTCTATTCATATAAAGTATGTGTATATGTTTATATATTTCTATGTATGGGATTAACTCTTAAAATAATTAACCGATCATTATGAATTTTGGAACACAGCTGTTAGGTGTAAGAGGCCCCTTGATTTCTGAGAACTTCGACTGAAGTAAAATGAAACAAAGTGTGTGTGTGTACAAGTCTATGTTCACAGTGTAAGCATCTACGCTTTTATTAAATAGAAACATGGTATCTTTTGCACAGAGTATTGAGTTACTTCTCCCCAGGAGTTAGGC
>OY744525.1:6929888-6947388 GCA_963556195.1 Sepiola atlantica | reverse complement strand
TGGAATATATGCAACCTTTATGAATTGGACCACAATCTGAAGTGGTATGAGCATAAGCCAGAAGTGATACAGGAGAACGACAATGTCAAACTTCTTTGGGGCATGCGCACGCAGACTGATAATCTTTCTAAACAAAAACAAGAGAACTTGCTTAATCATTGATATATCCTGCCTCTTCAATACCAGTGCAGGAGAAAGAACACGAAAAAAATCAAGATCTAAAATAGACTATGGAAATGTAAAGAAGTAAAGGTGATTCCCGTTGTAATTGGAATGCTTAGAACAATAATGAAAAACCACCATAAATGGCTTAAACAGATTGACGAGACAATTTCTTTTCCAATTCTGCAAAAAGCTTGCCTGTTAGGAACAGTGAAAGTGTTAAGGTACAGCTTGAATGTCTAAAGTCAAGACTTGGTGTTCAAAAAAGAAAACTCCAACTAAAAACATCTAAAAGTTGAGACTACTATGAAATAATAATAATAATAATAATAATAATAATAATAATAATAATAATAATAATAATAATAATAATAATAATAATAATAATAATAATGATAATAATAATAATAATAATAATAATAATAATAATAATAATAATAATAATAAGTTATTAGGTAAACTAAGCCTGGGCCTGGTGTTGCCACAAACACCAAACCATGATAAATGTCTATAAATACAAATAAACGCCGTGGGACTCAGAAGAAAGATCTGAGTGTCATGATGGGCAGGTGCTCCCTCGATGGCCAACATGGGGGGCCTGGTCCGCATCCTGCGACTGTTGGCTCCTTTAATTTCAGGAACAAGACCACGGACAAAAAACAGGTAGGTAACCCATCAAATTCCAAATATGATAAGGACACTGACCAAACAGAAGAATTAAAGAATGAAAATAACAGACCAAAAAGCCATAGAAAGAAATGGACCACAAAAGAGAACAGACTGGTAATGGAATGCTACTACAAAAGCCGCTACTCCACAGAAAGAGGATATCGGAAACGAATGAAAGATCTATGGGACATTTCTACTGACTACCATACAACGACACAAAGGATAGCAGATCAAGCAAGACAGATACTCAAGAGAGGATGGTTCTCGGAGATGGAATTAATGGAAATTAAACAAAAGATAAATGGCGTGACAGATCAAGACACACCACTTGACGAAAACTCCCACGAAGAAGACGGGAAAAACATAAACACAGAAACTGAAGAAGGCGAAGACGACGAAACTATAGAACTATCTGAGGAAGAAGCAAGAGAAGTGGAAAACATCAAACGATTAATGTCCGAGAACAAAACAAAACTTCCATCCCTAAGGAACGAAGACTGGAAGAAGTTAAAAGTTGAAACAGAGAAAGTAAACAGAGTACTCACGTACATCCCAACAGACACTATCACAGATCTAAACAACTTGATATATGCGGGGGCAAAATCAATAAGTATGAAACTAAAAAGAGAAAAGAAGACTGACCAAAAGAATGGACAGACGAAATCTGGATGGGAGATCAGACTGGAAACCCAGATCACCAAACTTCAAAAGGAAGCTAAAACCGTGAATAGGATGAAGGAGAACAGTAAACGATGGAAGAGCAGAAATCTGAATCGCAAGGAAAGACTAAATAAGAAACATGAAGAACTAAAACAAAAGATAGCAACAAAAGAAGGAAGATTGAGACGATACAGATACAAGTCGGAACAGTACAAACAGAACAGGACCATTGAAAACAATGAAAGCCAGTTTTACAAAAACGTAAACGGAGAAAGAACAACAACAGAACAACCGGACCCAACGCAAACAAAACATTTCTGGAGCAAGATATGGGAAAATGCTGAAGATCATAACAAAAATGCTAAATGGCTGAAAGACATGAAAGATAAACTTCTAAAAATTGAAGAAGGAACGGAAACAGAAATTAATGAAGAAACTGTTAAGACAACACTAAAGAAAATGGCAAATTGGAAAGCACCAGGTTACGATGGGATACATGCGTACTGGTTCAAAAAATTCACGATCCTACATGAAAGGCTAGCACAGAAACTGAGAGTATGTATCCATAAAACAGACGTACCAGAGTGGATGACCAAAGGAAGGACAACGCTCATACAAAAAGACGCCAAGAAGGGAACGACCCCAAGCAATTACAGACAATGTGGAAAATCCTAACGGCACAACTTAGATAGCAAATTTACCATTCCCTGAACAATCGTGGACTACTTCCCGAGGAACAGAAAGGATGCCAGAAAGGGAAAAGGGGGACGCATGATCTGTTATACATAGATCAAAAGATCCTGAAAGAAGTTAAAAGCAAGAAAAAGAACATATCTATGGCATGGATTGACTACAAGAAAGCGTCCGACAGAATCCCTCAAGCATGGATAATTGAATGTTTAAAAATGTACAAGATACCCAACAGGATTATTAATTTCATCAAGAAAGCAATGGAAACATGGAGATTAGAACTGACAGCTGGAGGGCAATACTTGACGGAGATAAAAATACAGAGAGGCATTTTCCAAGGAGACTCCCTATCACCACTACTGTTTACCATAGCCATGATGCCACTCAACTACATACTCAGGAAATGTGATGCTGGATACAAGTTCACAGGCAGAGAACAACGAATAAACCATCTCATGTACATGGACGACCTGAAGCTATTTGCAAAAAGCAAAAAGGAACTGGAAAAGCTGATAAATACGACCAGAATCTTCAGTCAGGACATTCAAATGGAATTCGGAATGGAAAAGTGTGCATTGCTAGAGATTAAAAAGGGAAAGTTGGAGACGACTGACGGCATGGAACTACCCAACCAAGAGCAGATGAGGGCGCTAGATGAACAAGAGAGCTATAAATATTTGGGAGTTTTGGAAGCAGACACAATCAAATCAACAGAAATGAAAGAGAAGATTGGAAAAGAATACCTGAGAAGAACAAGAAAGCTCTTAGATAGCAGAAAACTAATCAAAGGAATAAATACCTGGGCAGTATCACTAATAAGATATTCTGGACCATTCATAAACTGGACTAAAGAAAAACTCAGGCACCTTGATCAGAGGACTAGAAAATTAATGACTATGCACAATGCACTACATCCAAAAGACGATACAGACAGACTCTACGTGAAGAGAAACGAAGGGGGAAGAGGACTGGTAAGTATAGAAGACTGTGTGGACGACACTAAAAAAGAGCTGGAGAAATACATAAACCAGAACACAGAAAGGCTGATCACCGCAGCAAGAGATACCGTCCCAACGAACAATGCAGGAAGCATCGAAACTGGACACAAACAGACAATAAAAGAAAAATGGGAAGAAAAACAACTACATAGACGCTTCATAAGACTCACAAGAGAAGAAACCAACGCAAATAGCTGGACATGGCTAAGAAAAGGAAACTTGAACAGAGAAACGGAATCTTTACTGATGGCTGCACAGAACAATGCGATTAGGACAAACTACATTAAAGCTAAAATAGATAAAACCCAGGAAAACAATAAATGCAGACTGTGTGGACAAAGAGACGAAACAGTAAATCATATAATAAGTGAATGTAGCAAACTTGCTCAAAAAGAATACAAGAACAGACATGATTGTGTTGGGAAAGTAATACACAGGGAACTGTGTAAACAATTGAATTTCGAATATGCAGACAAATGTTACAAACATAAACCAGAAACAGTACTGGAAAACGAAAAACACAAAATCCTCTGGGATATGGATATACAAACAGATAAACTCATACAAGCAAGGAGACCTGATGTTATTATAATAGACAAAAAGGAAAAATCTTGTAAAATCGTAGACTTCGCCGTTCTAGCAGCCCACAGAGTGAAGATCAAAGACACGGAAAAACAAAGTAAATACACAGAACTAGCCAGAGAACTGAAAGGAATATGGAGCATGAAGAAAGTTAGTATAATACCAATAATCGTAGGACCACTAGGAACAATCCCCCAAAAACATGGAGAAAAGACTGGGAAAAATTGGAATCAAAGGGACTATCGAAACCATACAAAGGACGGCAATGATCAAAACAGCTGCAATCTTAAGGAAAATCCTCGAATGCGGAAACTAACACACATAAGCTACAAAGGTTAACCAGTCACAAGGAATTTACAACGGAGAAAACAAGACCACACGAAGAAAACGACAACAAGAGCCAAGGAACAGAAACTGCAAGAAACAGCACTTCATAACCCCCCCCCCCCAATAAATTACAACGGCCTCAGCTATCACTACACAAAAATGAACCAAGAAACAGAAATTACAAGAAACACTATAAGCTCCTCCCTCTCCCCAACCCACCCACCCACCCCAAAAAATTAAAATAAATTTAAAAAATTCTTTTTTTTTTAATAAGGAAAGAGAAAAGGAAAAGAACAAAAAGAAAAAGAAAAGGAATTGAAAGGAAAAAATTTAAAAGAAAAATTGATTTTTTTTTTAACTGGTGCCGGCCTAGGCTGACACCACACAAAATATTTGTAGAGGGTCGAGGAGGATGAGAAGATCGAGGAAGGACAGCACAAACCAGACCTCCACTGGAAAAGACTGTTGCGATACCGCATCGTTATCGAAAAGAGGTGAAGAACACTGGAAGTCTGGGGAGACTTGTTGTCACTCAGACCCCAGGAAATACCACTGGTTGTTGTCGGTGAGCAATCACTGACGATGATCTGTGTGAGAACTCCTAGTGAGTACAAATAATAATCATAATAATAATAATAATAATAATAATAATAATAATAATAATAATAATAATAATAATAATAATAATACCAACCGACCAAACCAAAAATTTCGATAAGATGAGTTACGAACAATATATAGCTATTATCTATAAAAATGATAAAATAACACAAGTAAACATAATTAACTTGGAGGTTAAAATAATATCATCGAAACTAAAAATTGACAAATACACAGAAATGACAGTTCCTGGAACTCCTAGATTCACTTTAAAGAACCACAAACATAATCATCCCTGACATGCCCTAAATCGTCAAAACCCGGAATTGAAGTTCGCTTTTGAAAATATATTGTCAAAGATGATATAACATTCATGAACTCTATCAGAAAATCTGATTTTTACTCGAGAGAAAATATTTGTATTTTCACTTCTAGAAACCACATCGTTTTTAAATTCCAGTCATATATAAGCGAAGAACTTCGAACTCTTCCGGCGACCACATCAAACAACTTAATTGAACATTTCGACTTTTATTAATTGAGTTTTGTTCATGAATTGCCTGGCATCCAATCTTGGACCGTGTTCTATGTCGAGATTAATTTTATCAATATTTCTACAGTCAGAATTGCGGCGATGGGACAAAGCGTGGAGGTTGTTAGATAGTGTGGGACAAATTAGATTCGAAGTTCTTTTATGAACCTGTCTCAGCGGTAGATGCTAATGGTTGGGACACCAGTCAAGATGTGATAACAATACTTCAAGCATGGGCAAATGGTGGATGTGTAGTGATAACCATGTGCCCCAAAGGATAAGTACATTTTGGATCATTTTAATCCCCAAAACCGTGTTTGTTCGAAGCCAAGTCATTAATTCTTTTTTACGCCAATATCTTGTCATCTTGAATTCGTTTTACACCTAAAAACGTCATCTATTCTAAACCAGAACATTATCCCTTCTATGCGTCAGTATTTTAAAAATTTTCCTACGTGGTTTTATTTGTTGGCGATCGGTGGTTGAAGAGGTTTCTTGTAGTTGTTGAAAGAAAGGGGCTTTGTTTTAGCAGCATTGAATGTTACCATCTATTTATGACTCCATTCCACTACAGACTGGGGGTCATTTTCTAAGGACTCATCCATTGCCTCGGATATGTACGCGTCCGTTTTACCCACATGAAGCTTGAGTCGTGTTGCTTTGATGACACGTAGCAGTAGTTCGCTCTCTCTCTCTGTGTTACCCACATGACGATAGTATAATGGTTTGTATACACATCAGTAATTGAAAATATAACAATACAAGGAAGCAATTAAAGATATTTGTAGAGGATGTAGGAAAAACTGAAAGCTAAAGATATAAAAGGTCTACCATTAAATTAGTAGATGAGTTCAGCGATTGTGTAGTTTAACAGCCAAAATGGCGGCCAACGTCTGTTGTATTCAACCGGTGCCTCGAAAAAGTGGTCCCTCGTTTACATGAAACAACTTACAATAAGAAAATATTTCTATTTTACAAATTTATTGTGAAAATAAAATCAGTGTTTTTTATACATGTATCCAATCATTCAACAAAACTTTTGGTGCTTTTACACTTTAGCGGATACTTTAAATAAAACAAACTGAGAAGCCTCTGTTTGATGTACGTACCTGTCACGGAATGAAAATATCGTATACTAAAAATCACGAAAATTGATCAAGTAGATTTTTGTTTTATAAAAGAAAATTAAATTTTAGCCATGTACGAAAGTTTCCAAAGGGGGATTGAAAGTTTTAAAAGGAGGAAAAGTTAAATGTATCTCATTTTGTCTCATATATTACGTCTGTGTTATCTTTCAGAAATTGTGTTTTTTTTTAATTGTGTTTTTCATTTTTTTAAATGGGAAAAGTTAAATGTATCTCATTTTGTCTTATATATTACGTCTGTGTTATCTTTCAGAAATTGTGTTTTTTTTTATTGTGTTTTTCATTTAAAAAAATGGGAAAAGTTAAATGTATCTCATTTTGTCTTATATATTACGTCTGTGTTATCTTTCAGAAATTGTGTTTCTTTTAAATTGTGATTTTCATTTTAAAAAAATGGGAAAAGTTAAATGTATCTCATTTTGTCTTATATATTACGTCTGTGTTATCTTTCAGAAATTGTGTTTTTTTTTAATTGTGTTTTTCATTTAAAAAATGTGAAAAGTTAAATGTATCTCATTTTGTCTTATATATTACGTCTGTGTTATCTTTCAGAAATTGTGTTTTTTTTAAATTGTGATTTTCATTTAAAAAAATGGGAAAAGTTAAATGTATCTCATTTTGTCTTATATATTACGTCTGTGTTATCTTTCAGAAATTGTGTTTTTTTTTAATTGTGTTTTTCATTTAAAAAAATGTGAAAAGTTAAATGTATCTCATTTTGTCTTATATATTACGTCTGTGTTATCTTTCAGAAATTGTGTTTTTTTTAAATTGTGATTTTCATTTAAAAAAATGGGAAAAGTTAAATGTATCTCATTTTGTCTTATATATTACGTCTGTGTTACTCTTCAGAAATTGTGTTTTTTTTTAATTGTGTTTTTCATTTTAAAAATTGGGAAAAGTTAAATGTATCTCATTTTGTCTTATATATTACGTCTGTGTTATCTTTCAGAAATTGTGTTTCTTTTAAATTGTGATTTTCATTTTAAAAAAATGGGAAAATTTAAATGTATCTCATTTTGTCTTATATATTACGTCTGTGTTATCTTTCAGAAATTGTGTTTTTTTTAAATTGTGTTTTTCATTTAAAAAAATGTGAAAAGTTAAATGTATCTCATTTTGTCTTATATATTACGTCTGTGTTATCTTTCAGAAATTGTGTTTTTTTTAAATTGTGATTTTCATTTTAAAAAATGGGAAAAGTTAAATGTATCTCATTTTGTCTTATATATTACGTCTTTGTTATCTTTCAGAAATTGTGTTTCTTTTAAATTGTGATTTTCATTTTAAAAAAATGGGAAAAGTTAAATGTATCTCATTTTGTCTTATATATTACGTCTGTGTTATCTTTCAGAAATTGTGTTTTTTTTTAATTGTGTTTTTCATTTTAAAAAATGGGAAAAGTTAAATGTATCTCATTTTGTCTTATATATTACGTCTGTGTTATCTTTCAGAAATTGTGTTTTTTTTTAATTGTGTTTTTCATTTAAAAAAATGTGAAAAGTTAAATGTATCTCATTTTGTCTTATATATTACGTCTGTGTTATCTTTCAGAAATTGTGTTTTTTTTAAATTGTGTTTTTCATTTTAAAAAATGTGAAAAGTTAAATGTATCTCATTTTGTCTTATATATTACGTCTGTGTTATCTTTCAGAAATTGTGTTTTTTTTTAAATTGTGATTTTCATTTTAAAAAATGGGAAAAGTTAAATGTATCTCATTTTGTCTTATATATTACGTCTGTGTTATCTTTCAGAAATTGTGTTTTTTTTAAATTGTGATTTTCATTTTAAAAAATGGGAAAAGTTAAATGTATCTCTCGACGTCACGTGATCAAATGGAGCGAATTTTGAAGTTATGATTATCTCCTTTTCAAAACCGCTTTAAAAACTTTCAAAATGGCTGTCCTCTTCGTACATGGCTAAAATTTAGTTTTCTTTTCTAAAAAAAAAACTACTTGATTATTTTACGTGCTTTTTTGGTATAGGATTTATTCAACCCGTGACAGGTACGTGTGCCAGTTGACACGGTTAAGATTCGGATAAAAATTGTTGTTTGGGATAAATACAATTTAGGCGCGCAGTGTGAATATAATTGTATTGGCGCGTGAAAGATAAAAAATAACGCCCACGCAAATTCCGGCGTGGCCTTATATATTAAATCAACTCAAAACGAGCGGACGTAGTAGGGAGCACACCGCGTGATATTTCTGTCCAATGGGATTTCTCCAAAGACATTTTTCTAAACTTTTCTCCTTAAGCTCGCTGGAGCCTATCCAAATAGTATTTAAGCACACACAAACATCAAACCCTCTCTCTCAACTGACTCTTCATTCGGAGGTTACACGCGTCTTACTATCACTCTTCCATTTCACCTTTCGCGCGCTTCATACAATTACACAGGCGAACATTACCTATTGCCTCTCTTAACATTTTATAACATATGAGCATTTCAACAAAACAAAAGACATTCTCCTTTTTACTTACCCTGAAACTAAAGAAAGGACTTCTGAACTCATTACAAAAGGAAATATGTTATATTTGTTAATGGTTTATTTCAGTGAATAAACTTCCGTTGGTTTTGCATGTAAGTCTTCTTATTATTATTTTTATTTGTGGAGGAAGTTATCACCAAAAAAAGGCATGACGACCACCACATACGTACATCAAACAGATATTCCTCAGTTTGTTTTATTTAAAGTATCCGCTAAACTGTAAAAGCACCAAACTTTTAACAAACCTGTTGCTTCCATTTATAACCAACATTAATTTACAATTTAACTAACTTTTTTGTAGTGTTTTTTTATTTTAGAAAATCATTGTTTTTTTTTCTTCTCAACCATTACACGTAATAGTATTGCGGTATTCCATACAGTATTTTCCCGAAGAAATTGTTTTTTACACGTCGGCGCCATAAAAATTCCTGTAAATGACTATCAAAATTAGTTAGGTATGTGCCCCTCATCGCACGGAATTTAGTTCCTTCGTGTGGGGTCGTATTCCGCCGAAATCGAACGGTGTCAAATTTACAAGTTTGTTTAAATAGTTTGTTAAATTAATTTTCACGATTAAACGAGGGACAACTTTTTCGAGGCACCGGTTGAATAGAGCAGACGCTAGCTTGACGTCAGAGTGGTCCGCCATTTTGGCTGTTAAACTACACAATCGCCAGTTTGTTTAAAAAGTTTGTTAAATTAATGTTTGTTTTCACAATTAAACGAGGGACAACTTTTTCGAGGCACCGGTTGAATAGAGCAGACGCTAGCTTGACGTCAGAGTGGTCCGCCATTTTGGCTGTTAAACTACACAATCGCCAGTTTGTTTAAAAAGTTTGTTAAATTAATGTTTGTTTTCACAATTAAACGAGGGACAACTTTTTCGAGGCACCGGTTGAATAGAGCAGACGCTAGCTTGACGTCAGAGTTGTCCGCCATTTTGGCTGTTAAACTACACAATCGCCAGTTTGTTTAAAAAGTTTGTTAAATTAATGTTTGTTTTCACAATTAAACGAGGGACAACTTTTTCGAGGCACCGGTTGAATAGAGCAGACGCTAGCTTGACGTCAGAGTGGTCCGCCATTTTGGCTGTTAAACTACACAATCGCCAGTTTGTTTAAAAAGTTTGTTAAATTAATGTTTGTTTTCACAATTAAACGAGGGACAACTTTTTCGAGGCACCGGTTGAATAGAGCAGACGCTAGCTTGACGTCAGAGTGGTCCGCCATTTTGGCTGTTAAACTACACAATCGCCACGAGTTCCATTACAAAAGCAAATTTCATATAAACAAAGTTTTTAAAATTTCTTACCTTATAATTCAAATATGTACATCGTTGTTTTAAGATGTAATACATTCTAACATGAAAACTCGCTTTTTTATTTTCTAAAATCCAAACTTTTTGATAAAGAATAGTTTTGTCTTCTAATAGATTTAATATATAGACATAGACATCATCTGATAAGTCAACTGATGGGGCAGCGAGAAAAGCAAAGTTCTTGCAATTTGAATCCAGCTGCATTCAAATGTTTGTTGAGAGAGATGGCAAGATATATTCTGACTGGAAACTGCAATGTTTTGAACTAAAAAGGAATATTGCGGATGCTGATGAGAATCCTTTAAATGAAGACCCCATCTTTAGCAGTGCAGCCTCTCGATATGATTGGTTCAATTAGATGCGGCATCACATCTGTTGCAAATCCAAATTCATAAGCAGCGTGATTGGTGATTCTTTCTGAAACGCGAGCCTGCGAGGTTGGACACCAACCGGTGTCAAACTGTTAACACGTCCACTCGGGTAATGCATGACTTCATTTGCATCTGGCACCGTTCGGGCGGATTTGCACAATTGTGCACCCCAGTGCAACTGTGAAAAGAGCTGCACATTTGATCATGATTGCTTGAGACAAGTATTGGTCTCCCATACAAACATTGATGCATCATGATACAAATCAGCTCGACAGTACTGAGGTATTATTCTGTTCAGTCCTAGGGGGTCCACCTTCCCAGGTTTTACCTTCTATCTGAAAAGAGGGTAGTCTATTGCTAATCGCCTGGGATGCTCCTACCGGAGAATACTGACGGGGCTGCTCAGGCATTTTTTTTGTAAGCCAGAGTTGCCTTGCCATTGTGCGCTGGCTTCTCCAAGCCACATCTGACCTAGTGTCTACCCTCCCCTGGAAATGATGTGGATTATATGATTTGGGGTAGTCCATTTGTGATTGTGGGGGGTGGTGGTAATTGTTTGAGAAAACCATTAGTTGTGAGGTCATTAACTGATGAGAGTATGAAACTTATTGCGTTTAGTATAAGTTACGATTGTCCGTTCGTGAACTTTTAACAACTTTTGAGAAATCACAGCTGTAGCAGTTACCTCCTCCTTTCAAAACATAACTACACCGGTTTGCCGGTAGGTGGCGCTTTTTCACCGACAGGTGGCGCCGTAAAGCGACACCAGAGTTATCTGCCCTTCGGACTATAAGAGCCGGTGCAAAACGGAAATTCTCCCTCTTCCTCACCGACCTGCCTCGGCAGACAGGCGCTGACACTAGCGTTCCGTTTCACTCTTCTCTGGTCGGCAGAACGACGCTAATACACTAGCGTTTCGTCTCACGCTTTTCTCTTGAACTTGTCTCAGCAAAACAACTACCAACACACGTTTCTTCCGTCAACACGTGGGCAAACAACGGTAAGAGTTCTCAACTCGTTTTCTTGGTGTTACGGCTTTCAAAGACTTTTCCTACGCCGCATTCATTTCTTCTTATACCTTCTCAAGAACTGTTTTTCCATCGACACACATGCATACATCACACACTTCATCATTCCACGTACACACACGTTCAATAAACGTTATTTGAACTACTTCATTTTGTTTGTTAATTATTACTCCGTCTTTGCATGCAACATTGCTTGATTTACTGAACACGTTTATAATTGGCGGAACACCACTCGGTCCCGTAACAATTGGTGACCCGACGTGCAAGCTTTGTTGTATCTGACGGAGTAATTAATTTCGTACTAGAACAAAAAAAAAAAAAACATTTCTCGTTTTTTCTTCCGTGGTGAAACGAATTACGCACCCATCTTTTTCCTTTTTTTTCTACCCACGTGGTAGAAATATACAAACAAACAAAAGAAAAGAAGCCGCCATTTTTTTTTTTTTGAAAACCCCAAACAAAGAAAAACAAAAACATTCCTCGGCTTTCTCCGAGTATAAAACAAGTTACAATTTCATTTTTTCTTCTTCTCTTTCTCCACTCACGTGTCGAAAAAAAAATATACAAAGAAAAAGACAAACTTTTTTTTCTTTTTCGACGAACAAAAGGACCTTACAAGACGCCACTTCCTTTGTTTTGAACACGTGGAGATAAAAAGAAAACAAAAGAAACCAAACGCTCACGCTGCCCATCTTTTTCATAACCACGTGTTGACAAAAAAAAAAAAAAAAATGCCGCCACTCTTTGCCATGACCACGTGTTGATAAAAAAATTCAAAATAATGCCGCCATCTTTTTCACCTGGAAATGAAAATTCAAAAAAAAAAAAAAATACGAATTTTTTTTTTCCTTTCTTTTCAACAACAAAGGAAAGAGAAGCCGCCATTCTTTCTCTACGTGGAAACTAACATTCAAACAAACTAAAACGGAAACAAAAAACGTCATTCCTCGTGTGAAACAAATTACGACTCCATTTTTTTTTCTTTTTCCTTTCTACCCACGTGTTGGAAATATATATATAAAAGAAAAGAAAACTACAAAACAGACAACACGATGTCAAACACGAACAACATCACCAAGCCCAAAGACTTAATACTGGTTGTAAAAAGTCAGGCTCAGCAAGCACCAACATCACCCTTCAAGGGCTACCAACCCTCTTCAACAACTGGACGTTCATTGATCAACAGGAGGACCCATCAAATTGAACAACCAACTTTTCCCGGACATTCATCAAACATTTCCGGACATCACTGACGACACTATGGAAGAAATCACACCAGTTTAAAATGAGTACAACTGCACAAGCACGACTAAATACTCAACAACTGGACGTTCGTTGATCAACTGGGGACACATCAACTCGAACGACGCGCACCAACACCAGTACAGACCCACTTGTACCTGGACCTGCTAACTCACTTGCAGACATTTGTGCATCTGATTTTGACCATAGTGTACCACCGATCTCAACAACTAGATGTTTGTTCATCAGTTCCACAACACGGACTAATTAACATGAACAAACTCAACAACTGCACAGACTCACTTGTGCTCATTCATCAACAATTGCACAGACTCACTTGTGCTCATTCATCATCAATTGCACAGACCCACTTGTGCTTATTCATCAACACCTGCACAGACTCACTTGTGCTCATTCATCAACATTGCACAGACTCACTTGTGCTCATTCATCAACAACTGCACAGATTCACTTGTGCTCACTCATCAACAACTGCACAGATTCACTTGTGCTCACTCATCAACACTGCACAGACTCACTTGTGCTCGCTCATCAACACCGCACAGACCCACTTGTGCTCGCTCATCAACACCGCACAGACCCACTTGTGCTCACTCATCAACAACCGTGCAGACCCAAGCACCAAACATTCCCGGACAACACTGACAATTCAACGTTCGTTCATCAGCTCCGCATCACGCAGACTAATCAACATGAACAACGCCACCAACAAGTGCAAATTCACTTGCACTCAACATTTTTCGACCGCAAACTCACTTGCGCTCAAACTTGATGCAGACCCAAACAACACGCAGATCCACATGCGTTACAAACACTCAATTCCGCAGACGCACTTGCGATCAATCATTCAACACAGATACAGAAATAAGTAGCGTGCACACTACTTTTTCTAATCTTCAACAGCAAAACAGACATACCCACAAAGAATGCTTCTCATCTACAACTGTTCATATTGAATAATATTTTCATATTTTTCAATCTGGGGGGGAGTCCTTGTAGCAGTTACCTCCTCCTTTCAAAACATAACTACACCGGTTTGCCGGTAGGTGGCGCTTTTTCACCGACAGGTGGCGCCGTAAAGCGACACCAGAGTTATCTGCCCTTCGGACTATAAGAGCCGGTGCAAAACGGAAATTCTCCCTCTTCCTCACCGACCTGCCTCGGCAGACAGGCGCTGACACTAGCGTTCCGTTTCACTCTTCTCTGGTCGGCAGAACGACGCTAATACACTAGCGTTTCGTCTCACGCTTTTCTCTTGAACTTGTCTCAGCAAAACAACTACCAACACACGTTTCTTCCGTCAACACGTGGGCAAACAACGGTAAGAGTTCTCAACTCGTTTTCTTGGTGTTACGGCTTTCAAAGACTTTTCTTACGCCGCATTCATTTCTTCTTATACCTTCTCAAGAACTGTTTTTCCATCGACACACATGCATACATCACACACTTCATCATTCCACGTACACACACGTTCAATAAACGTTATTTGAACTACTTCATTTTGTTTGTTAATTATTACTCTGTCTTTGCATGCAACAATTGCTTGATTTACTGAACACGTTTATAATCGGGGGAACACGACCCTCGATCCTAACACAGCCGAATTAGGATGTTTACAATGATCAGCTCTCATGTTTGTTTGCGGTCTTATTTTCTTGACACGTTTCCACAAATGCGGATATTTGAAACAGCTCCTCATTTGATAAGGGGGGGGGTCTAAGTGTCTCACAAGTCACGACGAAATAAAATATTTGGGTTGTTATCAATGCAATCGCGATTCATAACAAAACAATTAAACAATTTTTTTTGTTGACATAATTCACCCCAAACAAGGCAGATCGCCACTGTAGACGTAAGGGGCTACTGAGTCAGTATCGTCAGGAAAACAGGGAGCAGGGAGGGAGTTCCAGAGTCCAGCAGAACGAGGAAAGAAGCTTTTGGAGTAGAAAGCTCTTCAGCATCTGGGGACCTCCACAGTGAATGGATGGGATTTAGCAGATTGTCGGATTGGTCTAGTGAATTTGCGCCGTGGGGGCACCAGAGAAGCAAGCTCATCAGAGCACAGTCCATTGAAGTACTAAACTCCTACCCCGTGACTGTTTTTTCCTCCCGTGACTGAGCTCCTTCGTTCTCGATCTCACACCGGACACTATCCTGTATCTCTACAAAGCCACCATCCGCCCATGCATGGAGTATTGTTGCCACTTATGGGCTGATGCATCACCCACCAGACAAGGTCCAAAAACAGTCGCCAACCTAATAGGTCTCTCACTATCCACCAAGCTCAAACCCCTGTCCCATCGCCGCAATGTTGCATCCTTGTGTTTGTTTTACAAATACTTCAATGGATTGTTCTCTGATCAACTTGCTGCTCTGGTGCCCCCTCGACGCTGTAGTTTATGGCTATTTTAGCTAGGAAATTCGTCGGGGTCAATATATATATATATATATATATATATATATATATATATATATATATATATATATATATATATATATATAGGCTGGGCACTTTTCGAGGAGCTTTAATAACAAGCAGTACAAATAGCTATATGCATGGTCCGACGTTTCGTAGATCACTCTTATCTGCTTGGTAAGTAGTCGCCGAATTCCGCTATTTACAGTTAAAGTTCTTCTCTATTTACTAACTAGTTGACAGTGGCCTGCGGGTAAGATCTCCGACTACGACCGTTGGGAATTAGACTGAAGATTGCGTTAGCATGAAACATCGATGTCTGTAGGTATTTAAATATTTAATATTTATTTATAAAAATATTATTGTATATATATATATATATATATATATATATATATATATATATATATATAGAAAAGAGGGTAGTGCAGTATTAGTGCAGTTCCAACGAGAGAAAAGTATATATGTAAAGGAGTAAGGCTACCAACATTTGTAGAATGTTTTTTTCAACATTTATTTATTATTTTGTTGTTTTTTTCAACATTTATTTATTATTTTACCATTTTATGATTTTGTATATAACGCGTTTCAAGCGGTGGCCCGCTTTCATCAGATATGAAAATCCATTTTGGATTTTCATATCTGATAAAAGGTTTGATAAAAGGTTTTATTGCACCTATTAGCGTCAATTCCGACAACCTTGCTTGATGAAAAGGCATTAAAATAACGTGATTTGCTAGAAGACATTTTTATTGTTCTGTAGTTGACTTTTTATTGCCAATTAATGACATCTTTTCATAAATAACTAGTCTACATACTCCGTTAAAAATGATAACAGATTTTTTAAAAAATATAATTTATATGAAAAAACGTCTCAATCGGTGAAAGTAAGAGAAAAAACGTCTCACACTGAAAAGTTTAAAAGAAGAAAAACGTTTATACGAACACTGGGGAAGCGTGGTTGCTTTCGTAATTTCAGACGGAGGATGCACATTTGCATAATATACTATGTTTATATTTTCCAGTATTTACCTCAACAGTGCTCAATATTTGAGTAAAGATTAGTAGAGCAAATAACCTGATTATGTCATAGGAGGACGAAAAAGAAACGTTTCTGTGTGGCATACGTACCATAAGTATATTTTCGTACGACATATATATATATATATATATATATATATATATATATATATATATATATATATATATATATATATATATGAAGCAATCCAACAAAAGAGATAAGCGTCAACTAATATCTTATAATTAGTGAAACATCCGGATAAAAACTGAAGCTCAATATACTGGATAGAGCATTAATATTATAATATAAAATGAAGTAATAAAATAAGGTGTCAATCAAATTTTATTAGAATTCAAAGTTCAAGCAAAGTATCCTTAAGTCCTTAGCTCATGAGTTATCCAGTCGCGAAATGTGTCAATATTCAATGTTAATGATAGATAAATCAAAATAATACTGAAAGTTCAATCAAAGTTCCAAAATCCCGATATGTGCAACCCAAGTCAAATCAAAGTTCGTTGTTTAATTAGAAAACTCGTTACATCCGAATTGAGCAAAACAAGACTAAATCCCGGTCGCATCTTGCTGTATTATTTGATTTATTTATCATTAACATTGAATATTGACACATTTCGCGACTGGATAACTTTGCCAGCCCCTTCAATTTCACGTATATGGACTGCTGTTTGTAACTTGGAGTAATGTCTTTCCTGATTATGCTTTTCAATTTGTATGACCTGGATGGACTGTATGGATTCAACAAAAAGTATGTTTTTGGGTTGATATGTTTGATGTTATGTATTTTTGTGTATTTGTGTATATAATTTTATATATTTTCAAAGCGTAATTGTATTACCTGTAGTAGTATAACTGCGGTAATGGTCCTCTGAAGAGAAGAATTATCTTTGAAAACTCATGAGCTAAGGACTTAAGGATACTTTGCTTGAACTTTGAATTCTAATAAAATTTGATTGACACCTTATTTTATTACTTCATTTTTATATATATATATATATATATATATATATATATATATAAGAAATAATTTTTTTTCAGTATTCAACCCAAACAAGGCATATTGCCACTGAGGCGTAAAGTGCTACTATGATTAGGGGACAAATTTATAGGGGGGGGGGCATCCTAAGTGGGGAGTTGTGCAACAAGATATTTGGTTCACGTTATATATGAATTTCGCAATATTGTTTCATTTCCTGGACGTATTTGTA
>OY744525.1:6894888-6919888 GCA_963556195.1 Sepiola atlantica | reverse complement strand
TGGAGTACGGATGTGTTTGATTTTTGTGTTTGGTCTATTTGAAGAAATCTGTGAATTTTGCTGAAGTGAATGCAGTACCATTGTCAGAAATCATGGTCTCTGGTACGCACAATTTTCCAAAATAATGTTGCAATTTTAAGATTGTTTCATTGGAAAAATCTCAGGTCATTTACTGTAAACATCTACTAGTAGTAGAAACCATTTTCCATCAATGGGTTTTGCAAAGTTAATATGAAGATATGACCAGATATTCCAATAAACCATTTTCCATCAATGGTTTTGCAAAGTTAATATGAAGATATGACCAGATATTCCAATAAACCATTTTCCATCAATGGGTTTTGCAAAGTTAATATGAAGATATGACCAGATATTCCAATAAACCATTTTCCATCAATGGGTTTTGCAAAGTTAATATGAAGATATGACCAGATATTCCAATAAACCATTTTCCATCAATGGTTTTGCAAAGTTAATATGAAGATATGACCAGATATTCCAATAAACCATTTTCCATCAATGGGTTTTGCAAAGTTAATATGAAGATATGACCAGATATTCCAATAAACCATTTTCCATCAATGGGTTTTGCAAAGTTAATATGAAGATATGACCAGATATTCCAATAAACCATTTTCCATCAATGGTTTTGCAAAGTTAATATGAAGATATGACCAGATATTCCAATAAACCATTTTCCATCAATGGTTTTGCAAAGTTAATATGAAGATATGACCAGATATTCCAATAAACCATTTTCCATCAATGGGTTTTGCAAAGTTAATATGAAGATATGACCAGATATTCCAATAAACCATTTTCCATCAATGGGTTTTGCAAAGTTAATATGAAGATATGACCAGATATTCCAATAAACCATTTTCCATCAATGGTTTTGCAAAGTTAATATGAAGATATGACCAGATATTCCAATAAACCATTTTCCATCAATGGGTTTTGCAAAGTTAATATGAAGATATGACCAGATATTCCAATAAACCATTTTCCATCAATGGGTTTTGCAAAGTTAATATGAAGATATGACCAGATATTCCAATAAACCATTTTCCATCAATGGGTTTTGCAAAGTTAATATGAAGATATGACCAGATATTCCAATAAACCATTTTCCATCAATGGGTTTTGCAAAGTTAATATGAAGATATGACCAGATATTCCAATAAACCATTTTCCATCAATGGTTTTGCAAAGTTAATATGAAGATATGACCAGATATTCCAATAAACCATTTTCCATCAATGGTTTTGCAAAGTTAATATGAAGATATGACCAGATATTCCAATAAACCATTTTCCATCAATGGGTTTTGCAAAGTTAATATGAAGATATGACCAGATATTCCAATAAACCATTTTCCATCAATGGGTTTTGCAAAGTTAATATGAAGATATGACCAGATATTCCAATAAACCATTTTCCATCAATGGGTTTTGCAAAGTTAATATGAAGATATGACCAGATATTCCAATAAACCATTTTCCATCAATGGGTTTTGCAAATTTAATATGAAGATATGACCAGATATTCCAATAAACCATTTTCCATCAATGGGTTTTGCAAAGTTAATATGAAGATATGACCAGATATTCCAATAAACCATTTTCCATCAATGGGTTTTGCAAAGTTAATATGAAGATATGACCAGATATTCCAATAAACCATTTTCCATCAATGGTTTTACAAAGTTAATATGAAGATATGACCAGATATTCCAATAAACCATTTTCCATCAATGGTTTTACAAAGTTAATATGAAGATATGACCAGATATTCCAATAAACCATTTTCCATCAATGGGTTTTGCAAAGTTAATATGAAGATATGACCAGATATTCCAATAAACCATTTTCCATCAATGGGTTTTGCAAAGTTAATATGAAGATATGACCAGATATTCCAATAAACCATTTTCCATCAATGGGTTTTGCAAAGTTAATATGAAGATATGACCAGATATTCCAATAAACCATTTTCCATCAATGGTTTTGCAAAGTTAATATGAAGATATGACCAGATATTCCAATAAACCATTTTCCATCAATGGGTTTTGCAAAGTTAATATGAAGATATGACCAGATATTCCAATAAACCATTTTCCATCAATGGGTTTTGCAAAGTTAATATGAAGATATGACCAGATATTCCAATAAACCATTTTCCATCAATGGGTTTTGCAAAGTTAATATGAAGATATGACCAGATATTCCAATAAACCATTTTCCATCAATGGTTTTGCAAAGTTAATATGAAGATATGACCAGATATTCCAATAAACCACGAAACAAGTTAAGCTTTTCTCGAAGCTTTTGCAGCTCACTGTAATTTTGAACAGTTTTGGCTCAGTTCCTCTAATTGTTTGTCCATGTTTGACCAATAGACATTAGCTACATACTAAGGCTTTCATTCGGCTAACACCTTGGTGTCCAAAGTGAAATTGTTTAAGACACACTTTTGCAATTTTAAAGGAACAGTAACACGTTCTCCAAAAAGAATACAACTATCAACCTCAGACAATGATGATTGACGCCGAAAAAAGGGTTGAAGGTTTTTGTCTTTACATACCCTAGGTCATTTTGTGCGATGGACGTGCAACACTGATTGTAGTAAGGGGTCGGAAGTTGTCGCGAATCATTTGTGAAGTAACTGGCAGTTCTCTGACAGTTGATGAGAATACTGAAATAATTTCTGAAATGACTGAATCCTCTTTGACTTTGGTTTGCTTATCCCTGAGTCTGGATAAAGCATCTGCATCAGTTGCAGAGTATCTGATGGAGAAATCATAATCCAACAGCATAGTGGCCCGTCTTTGCAAACGGTTAGCTGTGTGGATAAGGATACCTTTCTTGGATCCGAAAATTCTAACAAGGGGTTTATGATATGTGATCGAGGTAAAGTGACGTCCATAAAATCATCTTGTGAATTTTTTTTGTAGCAAAAATTATCGCCAATGCTTCTTTCTCTATCTGACTATAGTTTCACTCGGCAGGTGTTAGTGACCCGGATGCAAGAGCGATTGCTTTTTGACTGCAATCGGAGAAAGCTATGTGAAATGAAAACTCCAACACCATAATCAGAGGCATCAGAAAAAAACAATTATATCCATCGATGGGTTGTAGTAGGTAATTAAAACTCTCTAGAAGGTAATTCAAACTCTCCAGTAGATAATTCAAACTCTCCAGTAGGTAACTCAAACTCACAAGTAGGTAATTAAAACTGTCTAGTAGGTAATTCAAACTCACCAGTAGGTAATTCAAACTCACCAGTACGTAATTAAAACTCCTCAGTAGGTTATTCAAACTCTCCAGTAGGTAATTCAAACTCTCCAGTAGGTAATTCAAACTCTCTAGTAGGTAATTCAAACTCTCTGATAGGTAATTCAAACTCTCCAGTAGGTAATTCAAACTCTCTAGTAGGTAATTTAAACTCTCTGATAGGTAATTCAAACTCCTCAGTAGGTTATTCAAACTCTCCAGTAGGTAATTAAAACTCTCCTGCGGGTAATTCAAACTCTCCTGTGGGTAACTCAAACTCTCCGGTAAGTTACTCAAACTCTCCAGTAGGTAATTCAAACTCTCCAGTAGGTAATTCAAACTCTCCAGTAGGTTATTCAAACTCTCTAGTAGGTTATTCAAACTCTCCAGTAGGTTATTCAAACTCTCTAGTAGGTAATTCAAACTCTCTAATAGGTAATTCAAACTCTCCAGTAGGTAATTCAAACTCTCTAGTAGGTAATTCAAACTCTCCAGTAAGTAATTCAAACTCACCAGTAGGTAATTCAAACTCTCTAGTAGATAATTCAAACTCTCCAGTATGTAATTCAAACTTTCCAGTAGGTAATTCAAACTTTCTAGTAGGTAATTCAAACTCTCCAGTAGGTAATTCAAACTCTCCAGTAGGTAATTCAAACTCTTCAGTAGGTTATTCAAACTTTCCAGTTGGTAATTCAAACTCTCCAGTAGGTAATTCAAACTCTCTAGTAGGTAATTCAAACTTTCCAGTAGGTAATTCAAACTCTCCAGTAGGTAATTCAAACTTTCCAGTAGGTAATTCAAACTTTCCAGTAGGTAATTCAAACCCTCTAGTAGGTAATTCAAACTTTCCAGTAGGTAATTCAAACTCTCCAGTAGGTAATTCAAACTTTCCAGTAGGTAATTCAAACTCTCCAGTAGGTAATTCAAACCCTCTAGTAGGTAATTCAAACTTTCCAGTAGGTAATTCAAACTCTCCAGTAGGTAATTCAAACTTTCCAGTAGGTAATTCAAACTTTCCAGTAAGTAATTCAAACCCTCTAGTAGGTAATTCAAACTTTCCAGTAGGTAATTCAAACTCTCCAGTAGGTAATTCAAACCCTCTAGTAGGTAATTCAAACTTTCCAGTAGGTAATTCAAACTTTCCAGTAGGTAATTCAAACTCTCCAGTAGGTAATTCAAACTTTCCAGTAGGTAATTCACACTTTCCAGTAGGTAATTCAAACTCTCCAGTAGGTAATTCAAACTTTCCAGTAGGTAATTCAAACTCTCCAGTAGGTAATTCAAACTTTCCAGTAGGTAATTCAAACTCTCCAGTAGGTAATTCAAACTTTCCAGTAGGTAATTCAAACTTTCCAGTAGGTAATTCAAACTTTCCAGTAGGTAATTCAAACTCTCCAGTAGGTAATTCAAACCCTCTAGTAGGTAATTCAAACTTTCCAGTAGGTAATTCAAACTCTCCAGTAGGTAATTCAAACTCTCCAGTAGGTAATTCAAACTCTCCAGTAGGTAATTCAAACTTTCCAGTAGGTAATTCAAACTCTCCAGTAGGTAATTCAAACTTTCCAGTAGGTAATTCAAACTTTCCAGTAGGTAATTCAAACTCTCCAGTAGGTAATTCAAACTTTCCAGTAGGTAATTCAAACTTTCCAGTAGGTAATTCAAACTCTCCAGTAGGTAATTCAAACTTTCCAGTAGGTAATTCAAACTCTCCAGTAGGTAATTCAAACTTTCCAGTAGGTAATTCAAACTCTCCAGTAAGTAATTCAAACTTTCCAGTAGGTAATTCAAACTTTCCAGTAGGTAATTCAAACTCTCCAGTAGGTAATTCAAACTTTCCAGTAGGTAATTCAAACTTTCCAGTAGGTAATTCAAACTTTCCAGTAGGTAATTCAAACTCTCCAGTAGGTAATTCAAACTCTCCAGTAGGTAATTCAAACTCTCCAGTAGGTAATTCAAACTCTCCAGTAGGTAATTCAAACTTTCCAGTAGGTAATTCAAACTCTCCAGTAGGTAATTCAAACTTTCCAGTAGTTAATTCAAACTCTCCAGTAGGTAATTCAAACTTTCTAGTAGGTAATTCAAACTTTCCAGTAGGTAATTCAAACTCTCCAGTAGGTAATTCAAACTTTCCAGTAGGTAATTCAAACTCTCCAGTAGGTAATTCAAACTTTCCAGTAGGTAATTCAAACTTTCCAGTAGGTTATTCAAACTCTCCAGTAGGTAATTCAAACTTTCCAGTAGGTAATTCAAACTTTCCAGTAGGTAATTCAAACTCTCCAGTAGGTAATTCAAACTTTCCAGTAGGTAATTCAAACTCTCCAGTAGGTAATTCAAACTTTCCAGTAGGTAATTCAAACTTTCCAGTAGGTAATTCAAACTCTCCAGTAGGTAATTCAAACTTTCCAGTAGGTAATTCAAACTTTCCAGTAGGTAATTCAAACTCTCCAGTAGGTAATTCAAACTTTCCAGTAGGTAATTCAAACTTTCCAGTAGGTAATTCAAACTCTCCAGTAGGTAATTCAAACTTTCCAGTAGGTAATTCAAACTCTCCAGTAGGTAATTCAAACTTTCCAGTAGGTAATTCAAACTTTCCAGTAGGTAATTCAAACTTTCCAGTAGGTAATTCAAACTCTCCAGTAGGTAATTCAAACTTTCCAGTAGGTAATTCAAACTTTCCAGTAGGTAATTCAAACTCTCCAGTAGGTAATTCAAACTTTCCAGTAGGTAATTGAAACTTTCCAGTAGGTAATTCAAACTCTCCAGTATGTAATTCAAACTTTCCAGTAGGTAATTCAAACTCTCCAGTAGGTAATTCAAACTTTCCAGTAGGTAATTCAAACTTTCCAGTAGGTAATTCAAACTCTCCAGTAGGTAATTCAAACTTTCCAGTAGGTAATTCAAACTTTCCAGTAGGTAATTCAAACTCTCCAGTAGGTAATTCAAACTTTCCAGTAGGTAATTCAAACTCTTCAGTAGGTAATTCAAACTCTCCAGTAGGTAATTCAAACCCTCTAGTAGGTAATTCAAACTTTCCAGTAGGTAATTCAAACTCTCCAGTAGGTAATTCAAACTTTCCAGTAGGTAATTCAAACTTTCCAGTAAGTAATTCAAACCCTCTAGTAGGTAATTCAAACTTTCCAGTAGGTAATTCAAACTCTCCAGTAGGTAATTCAAACTCTCCAGTAGGTAATTCAAACTTTCCAGTAGGTAATTCAAACTCTCCAGTAGGTAATTCAAACTTTCCAGTAGGTAATTCAAACTTTCCAGTAGGTAATTCAAACTCTCCAGTAGGTAATTCAAACTTTCCAGTAGGTAATTCAAACTTTCCAGTAGGTAATTCAAACTCTCCAGTAGGTAATTCAAACTTTCCAGTAGGTAATTCAAACTCTCCAGTAGGTAATTCAAACTTTCCAGTAGGTAATTCAAACTCTCCAGTAGGTAATTCAAACTTTCCAGTAGGTAATTCAAACTCTCCAGTAGGTAATTCAAACCCTCTAGTAGGTAATTCAAACTTTCCAGTAGGTAATTCAAACTCTCCAGTAGGTAATTCAAACTTTCCAGTAGGTAATTCAAACTCTCCAGTAGGTAATTCAAACTTTCCAGTAGGTAATTCAAACTCTCCAGTAGGTAATTCAAACTTTCCAGTAGGTAATTCAAACTTTCCAGTAGGTAATTCAAACTCTCCAGTAGGTAATTCAAACTTTCCAGTAGGTAATTCAAACTTTCCAGTAGGTAATTCAAACTCTCCAGTAGGTAATTCAAACTTTCCAGTAGGTAATTCAAACTCTCCAGTAGGTAATTCAAACTTTCCAGTAGGTAATTCAAACTCTCCAGTAGGTAATTCAAACTTTCCAGTAGGTAATTCAAACTTTCCAGTAGGTAATTCAAACTCTCCAGTAGGTAATTCAAACTTTCCAGTAGGTAATTCAAACTTTCCAGTAGGTAATTCAAACTTTCCAGTAGGTAATTCAAACTCTCCAGTAGGTAATTCAAACCCTCTAGTAGGTAATTCAAACTCTCCAGTAGGTAATTCAAACTTTCCAGTAGGTAATTCAAACTTTCCAGTAGGTAATTCAAACTCTCCAGTAGGTAATTCAAACTTTCCAGTAGGTAATTAAAACTTTCCAGTAGGTAATTCAAACTCTCCAGTAGGTAATTCAAACTTTCCAGTAGGTAATTCAAACTTTCCAGTAGGTAATTCAAACTCTCCAGTAGGTAATTCAAACTTTCCAGTAGGTAATTAAAACTTTCCAGTAGGTAATTCAAACTCTCCAGTAGGTAATTCAAACTTTCCAGTAGGTAATTCAAACTTTCCAGTAGGTAATTCAAACTTTCCAGTAGGTAATTCAAACTCTCCAGTAGGTAATTCAAACTTTCCAGTAGGTAATTCAAACTCTCCAGTAGGTAATTCAAACTCTCCAGTAGGTAATTAAAACTTTCCAGTAGGTAATTCAAACTTTCCAGTAGGTAATTCAAACTCTCCAGTAGGTAATTCAAACTTTCCAGTAGGTAATTCAAACTCTCCAGTAGGTAATTCAAACTTTCCAGTAGGTAATTCAAACTTTCCAGTAGGTAATTCAAACTCTCCAGTAGGTAATTCAAACTTTCCAGTAGGTAATTCAAACTTTCCAGTAGGTAATTCAAACTCTCCAGTAGGTAATTCAAACTTTCCAGTAGGTAATTCAAACTCTCCAGTAGGTAATTCAAACTTTCCAGTAGGTAATTCAAACTCTCCAGTAGGTAATTCAAACTTTCCAGTAGGTAATTCAAACTTTCCAGTAGGTAATTCAAACTCTCCAGTAGGTAATTCAAACTTTCCAGTAGGTAATTCAAACTTTCCAGTAGGTAATTCAAACTCTCCAGTAGGTAATTCAAACTTTCCAGTAGGTAATTCAAACTCTCCAGTAGGTAATTCAAACTTTCCAGTAGGTAATTCAAACTTTCCAGTAGGTAATTCAAACTTTCCAGTAGGTAATTCAAACTCTCCAGTAGGTAATTCAAACCCTCTAGTAGGTAATTCAAACTTTCCAGTAGGTAATTCAAACTCTCCAGTAGGTAATTCAAACTTTCCAGTAGGTAATTCAAACTCTCCAGTAGGTAATTCAAACTTTCCAGTAGGTAATTCAAACTCTCCAGTAGGTAATTCAAACTTTCCAGTAGGTAATTCAAACTCTCCAGTAGGTAATTCAAACTTTCCAGTAGGTAATTCAAACTTTCCAGTAGGTAATTCAAACTTTCCAGTAGGTAATTCAAACTCTCCAGTAGGTAATTCAAACTTTCCAGTAGGTAATTCAAACTTTCCAGTAGGTAATTCAAACTCTCCAGTAGGTAATTCAAACTTTCCAGTAGGTAATTCAAACTCTTCAGTAGGTAATTCAAACTCTCCAGTAGGTAATTCAAACCCTCTAGTAGGTAATTCAAACTTTCCAGTAGGTAATTCAAACTCTCCAGTAGGTAATTCAAACTTTCCAGTAGGTAATTCAAACTTTCCAGTAAGTAATTCAAACCCTCTAGTAGGTAATTCAAACTTTCCAGTAGGTAATTCAAACTCTCCAGTAGGTAATTCAAACTCTCCAGTAGGTAATTCAAACTTTCCAGTAGGTAATTCAAACTCTCCAGTAGGTAATTCAAACTTTCCAGTAGGTAATTCAAACTTTCCAGTAGGTAATTCAAACTCTCCAGTAGGTAATTCAAACTTTCCAGTAGGTAATTCAAACTTTCCAGTAGGTAATTCAAACTCTCCAGTAGGTAATTCAAACTTTCCAGTAGGTAATTCAAACTCTCCAGTAGGTAATTCAAACTTTCCAGTAGGTAATTCAAACTCTCCAGTAGGTAATTCAAACTTTCCAGTAGGTAATTCAAACTCTCCAGTAGGTAATTCAAACCCTCTAGTAGGTAATTCAAACTTTCCAGTAGGTAATTCAAACTCTCCAGTAGGTAATTCAAACTTTCCAGTAGGTAATTCAAACTCTCCAGTAGGTAATTCAAACTTTCCAGTAGGTAATTCAAACTCTCCAGTAGGTAATTCAAACTTTCCAGTAGGTAATTCAAACTTTCCAGTAGGTAATTCAAACTCTCCAGTAGGTAATTCAAACTTTCCAGTAGGTAATTCAAACTTTCCAGTAGGTAATTCAAACTCTCCAGTAGGTAATTCAAACTTTCCAGTAGGTAATTCAAACTCTCCAGTAGGTAATTCAAACTTTCCAGTAGGTAATTCAAACTCTCCAGTAGGTAATTCAAACTTTCCAGTAGGTAATTCAAACTTTCCAGTAGGTAATTCAAACTCTCCAGTAGGTAATTCAAACTTTCCAGTAGGTAATTCAAACTTTCCAGTAGGTAATTCAAACTCTCCAGTAGGTAATTCAAACTTTCCAGTAGGTAATTCAAACTCTCCAGTAGGTAATTCAAACTTTCCAGTAGGTAATTCAAACTTTCCAGTAGGTAATTCAAACTTTCCAGTAGGTAATTCAAACTCTCCAGTAGGTAATTCAAACCCTCTAGTAGGTAATTCAAACTCTCCAGTAGGTAATTCAAACTTTCCAGTAGGTAATTCAAACTTTCCAGTAGGTAATTCAAACTCTCCAGTAGGTAATTCAAACTTTCCAGTAGGTAATTAAAACTTTCCAGTAGGTAATTCAAACTCTCCAGTAGGTAATTCAAACTTTCCAGTAGGTAATTCAAACTTTCCAGTAGGTAATTCAAACTCTCCAGTAGGTAATTCAAACTTTCCAGTAGGTAATTAAAACTTTCCAGTAGGTAATTCAAACTCTCCAGTAGGTAATTCAAACTTTCCAGTAGGTAATTCAAACTTTCCAGTAGGTAATTCAAACTTTCCAGTAGGTAATTCAAACTTTCCAGTAGGTAATTCAAACTCTCCAGTAGGTAATTCAAACTTTCCAGTAGGTAATTCAAACTCTCCAGTAGGTAATTCAAACTCTCCAGTAGGTAATTAAAACTTTCCAGTAGGTAATTCAAACTTTCCAGTAGGTAATTCAAACTCTCCAGTAGGTAATTCAAACTTTCCAGTAGGTAATTCAAACTCTCCAGTAGGTAATTCAAACTTTCCAGTAGGTAATTCAAACTTTCCAGTAGGTAATTCAAACTCTCCAGTAGGTAATTCAAACTTTCCAGTAGGTAATTCAAACTTTCCAGTAGGTAATTCAAACTCTCCAGTAGGTAATTCAAACTTTCCAGTAGGTAATTCAAACTCTCCAGTAGGTAATTCAAACTTTCCAGTAGGTAATTCAAACTCTCCAGTAGGTAATTCAAACTTTCCAGTAGGTAATTCAAACTTTCCAGTAGGTAATTCAAACTCTCCAGTAGGTAATTCAAACTTTCCAGTAGGTAATTCAAACTTTCCAGTAGGTAATTCAAACTCTCCAGTAGGTAATTCAAACTTTCCAGTAGGTAATTCAAACTCTCCAGTAGGTAATTCAAACTTTCCAGTAGGTAATTCAAACTTTCCAGTAGGTAATTCAAACTTTCCAGTAGGTAATTCAAACTCTCCAGTAGGTAATTCAAACCCTCTAGTAGGTAATTCAAACTTTCCAGTAGGTAATTCAAACTCTCCAGTAGGTAATTCAAACTTTCCAGTAGGTAATTCAAACTCTCCAGTAGGTAATTCAAACTTTCCAGTAGGTAATTCAAACTCTCCAGTAGGTAATTCAAACTTTCCAGTAGGTAATTCAAACTTTCCAGTAGGTAATTCAAACTCTCCAGTAGGTAATTCAAACTTTCCAGTAGGTAATTCAAACTTTCCAGTAGGTAATTCAAACTCTCCAGTAGGTAATTCAAACTTTCCAGTAGGTAATTCAAACTCTCCAGTAGGTAATTCAAACTTTCCAGTAGGTAATTCAAACTCTCCAGTAGGTAATTCAAACTTTCCAGTAGGTAATTCAAACTTTCCAGTAGGTAATTCAAACTCTCCAGTAGGTAATTCAAACTTTCCAGTAGGTAATTCAAACTTTCCAGTAGGTAATTCAAACTCTCCAGTAGGTAATTCAAACTTTCCAGTAGGTAATTCAAACTTTCCAGTAGGTAATTCAAACTCTCCAGTAGGTAATTCAAACTTTCCAGTAGGTAATTAAAACTTTCCAGTAGGTAATTCAAACTCTCCAGTAGGTAATTCAAACTTTCCAGTAGGTAATTCAAACTTTCCAGTAGGTAATTCAAACTTTCCAGTAGGTAATTCAAACTTTCCAGTAGGTAATTCAAACTCTCCAGTAGGTAATTCAAACTTTCCAGTAGGTAATTCAAACTCTCCAGTAGGTAATTCAAACTCTCCAGTAGGTAATTAAAACTTTCCAGTAGGTAATTCAAACTTTCCAGTAGGTAATTCAAACTCTCCAGTAGGTAATTCAAACTTTCCAGTAGGTAATTCAAACTCTCCAGTAGGTAATTCAAACTTTCCAGTAGGTAATTCAAACTTTCCAGTAGGTAATTCAAACTCTCCAGTAGGTAATTCAAACTTTCCAGTAGGTAATTCAAACTTTCCAGTAGGTAATTCAAACTCTCCAGTAGGTAATTCAAACTTTCCAGTAGGTAATTCAAACTCTCCAGTAGGTAATTCAAACTTTCCAGTAGGTAATTCAAACTTTCCAGTAGGTAATTCAAACTCTCCAGTAGGTAATTCAAACTTTCCAGTAGGTAATTCAAACTTTCCAGTAGGTAATTCAAACTCTCCAGTAGGTAATTCAAACTCTCCAGTAGGTAATTCAAACTCTCCAGTAGGTAATTCAAACTCTCCAGTAGGTAATTCAAACCCTCTAGTAGGTAATTCAAACTTTCCAGTAGGTAATTCAAACTCTCCAGTAGGTAATTCAAACTTTCCAGTAGGTAATTCAAACTTTCCAGTAGGTAATTCAAACCCTCTAGTAGGTAATTCAAACCTTCCAGTAGGTAATTCAAACTCTCCAGTAGGTAATTCAAACCCTCTAGTAGGTAATTCAAACTTTCCAGTAGGTAATTCAAACTCTCCAGTAGGTAATTCAAACTTTCCAGTAGGTAATTCAAACTTTCCAGTAGGTAATTCAAACTCTCCAGTAGGTAATTCAAACTTTCCAGTAGGTAATTCAAACTCTCCAGTAGGTAATTCAAACTTTCCAGTAGGTAATTCAAACTTTCCAGTAGGTAATTCAAACTCTCCAGTAGGTAATTCAAACTTTCCAGTAGGTAATTAAAACTTTCCAGTAGGTAATTCAAACTCTCCAGTAGGTAATTCAAACTTTCCAGTAGGTAATTCAAACTTTCCAGTAGGTAATTCAAACTCTCCAGTAGGTAATTCAAACTTTCCAGTAGGTAATTAAAACTTTCCAGTAGGTAATTCAAACTCTCCAGTAGGTAATTCAAACTTTCCAGTAGGTAATTCAAACTTTCCAGTAGGTAATTCAAACTTTCCAGTAGGTAATTCAAACTTTCCAGTAGGTAATTCAAACTCTCCAGTAGGTAATTCAAACTTTCCAGTAGGTAATTCAAACTCTCCAGTAGGTAATTCAAACTCTCCAGTAGGTAATTAAAACTTTCCAGTAGGTAATTCAAACTTTCCAGTAGGTAATTCAAACTCTCCAGTAGGTAATTCAAACTTTCCAGTAGGTAATTCAAACTCTCCAGTAGGTAATTCAAACTTTCCAGTAGGTAATTCAAACTTTCCAGTAGGTAATTCAAACTCTCCAGTAGGTAATTCAAACTTTCCAGTAGGTAATTCAAACTTTCCAGTAGGTAATTCAAACTCTCCAGTAGGTAATTCAAACTTTCCAGTAGGTAATTCAAACTCTCCAGTAGGTAATTCAAACTTTCCAGTAGGTAATTCAAACTCTCCAGTAGGTAATTCAAACTTTCCAGTAGGTAATTCAAACTTTCCAGTAGGTAATTCAAACTCTCCAGTAGGTAATTCAAACTTTCCAGTAGGTAATTCAAACTTTCCAGTAGGTAATTCAAACTCTCCAGTAGGTAATTCAAACTTTCCAGTAGGTAATTCAAACTCTCCAGTAGGTAATTCAAACTTTCCAGTAGGTAATTCAAACTTTCCAGTAGGTAATTCAAACTTTCCAGTAGGTAATTCAAACTCTCCAGTAGGTAATTCAAACCCTCTAGTAGGTAATTCAAACTTTCCAGTAGGTAATTCAAACTCTCCAGTAGGTAATTCAAACTTTCCAGTAGGTAATTCAAACTCTCCAGTAGGTAATTCAAACTTTCCAGTAGGTAATTCAAACTCTCCAGTAGGTAATTCAAACTTTCCAGTAGGTAATTCAAACTTTCCAGTAGGTAATTCAAACTCTCCAGTAGGTAATTCAAACTTTCCAGTAGGTAATTCAAACTTTCCAGTAGGTAATTCAAACTCTCCAGTAGGTAATTCAAACTTTCCAGTAGGTAATTCAAACTCTCCAGTAGGTAATTCAAACTTTCCAGTAGGTAATTCAAACTCTCCAGTAGGTAATTCAAACTTTCCAGTAGGTAATTCAAACTTTCCAGTAGGTAATTCAAACTCTCCAGTAGGTAATTCAAACTTTCCAGTAGGTAATTCAAACTTTCCAGTAGGTAATTCAAACTCTCCAGTAGGTAATTCAAACTTTCCAGTAGGTAATTCAAACTTTCCAGTAGGTAATTCAAACTCTCCAGTAGGTAATTCAAACTTTCCAGTAGGTAATTAAAACTTTCCAGTAGGTAATTCAAACTCTCCAGTAGGTAATTCAAACTTTCCAGTAGGTAATTCAAACTTTCCAGTAGGTAATTCAAACTTTCCAGTAGGTAATTCAAACTTTCCAGTAGGTAATTCAAACTCTCCAGTAGGTAATTCAAACTTTCCAGTAGGTAATTCAAACTCTCCAGTAGGTAATTCAAACTCTCCAGTAGGTAATTAAAACTTTCCAGTAGGTAATTCAAACTTTCCAGTAGGTAATTCAAACTCTCCAGTAGGTAATTCAAACTTTCCAGTAGGTAATTCAAACTCTCCAGTAGGTAATTCAAACTTTCCAGTAGGTAATTCAAACTTTCCAGTAGGTAATTCAAACTCTCCAGTAGGTAATTCAAACTCTCCAGTAGGTAATTCAAACTCTCCAGTAGGTAATTCAAACTCTCCAGTAGGTAATTCAAACTTTCCAGTAGGTAATTCAAACTTTCCAGTAGGTAATTCAAACTTTCCAGTAGGTAATTCAAACTTTCCAGTAGGTAATTCAAACTTTCCAGTAGGTAATTCAAACTCTCCAGTAGGTAATTCAAACTTTCCAGTAGGTAATTCAAACTTTCCAGTAGGTAATTCAAACTTTCCAGTAGGTAATTCAAACTTTCCAGTAGGTAATTCAAACTTTCCAGTAGGTAATTCAAACTTTCCAGTAGGTAATTCAAACTCTCCAGTAGGTAATTCAAACTTTCCAGTAGGTAATTCAAACTCTCCAGTAGGTAATTCAAACTTTCCAGTAGGTAATTCAAACTTTCCAGTAGGTAATTCAAACTCTCCAGTAGGTAATTCAAACTCTCCAGTAGGTAATTCAAACTCTCCAGTAGGTAATTCAAACTCTCCAGTAGGTAATTCAAACTTTCCAGTAGGTAATTCAAACTTTCCAGTAGGTAATTCAAACTCTCCAGTAGGTAATTCAAACTTTCCAGTAGGTAATTCAAACTTTCCAGTAGGTAATTCAAACTCTCCAGTAGGTAATTCAAACTTTCCAGTAGGTAATTAAAACTTTCCAGTAGGTAATTCAAACTCTCCAGTAGGTAATTCAAACTTTCCAGTAGGTAATTCAAACTTTCCAGTAGGTAATTCAAACTTTCCAGTAGGTAATTCAAACTTTCCAGTAGGTAATTCAAACTCTCCAGTAGGTAATTCAAACTTTCCAGTAGGTAATTCAAACTCTCCAGTAGGTAATTCAAACTCTCCAGTAGGTAATTAAAACTTTCCAGTAGGTAATTCAAACTTTCCAGTAGGTAATTCAAACTCTCCAGTAGGTAATTCAAACTTTCCAGTAGGTAATTCAAACTCTCCAGTAGGTAATTCAAACTTTCCAGTAGGTAATTCAAACTTTCCAGTAGGTAATTCAAACTCTCCAGTAGGTAATTCAAACTCTCCAGTAGGTAATTCAAACTCTCCAGTAGGTAATTCAAACTCTCCAGTAGGTAATTCAAACTTTCCAGTAGGTAATTCAAACTTTCCAGTAGGTAATTCAAACTTTCCAGTAGGTAATTCAAACTTTCCAGTAGGTAATTCAAACTTTCCAGTAGGTAATTCAAACTCTCCAGTAGGTAATTCAAACTTTCCAGTAGGTAATTCAAACTTTCCAGTAGGTAATTCAAACTTTCCAGTAGGTAATTCAAACTTTCCAGTAGGTAATTCAAACTTTCCAGTAGGTAATTCAAACTTTCCAGTAGGTAATTCAAACTCTCCAGTAGGTAATTCAAACTTTCCAGTAGGTAATTCAAACTCTCCAGTAGGTAATTCAAACTTTCCAGTAGGTAATTCAAACTTTCCAGTAGGTAATTCAAACTCTCCAGTAGGTAATTCAAACTCTCCAGTAGGTAATTCAAACTCTCCAGTAGGTAATTCAAACTCTCCAGTAGGTAATTCAAACTTTCCAGTAGGTAATTCAAACTTTCCAGTAGGTAATTCAAACTTTCCAGTAGGTAATTCAAACTTTCCAGTAGGTAATTCAAACTTTCCAGTAGGTAATTCAAACTCTCCAGTAGGTAATTCAAACTTTCCAGTAGGTAATTCAAACTTTCCAGTAGGTAATTCAAACTTTCCAGTAGGTAATTCAAACTTTCCAGTAGGTAATTCAAACTTTCCAGTAGGTAATTCAAACTCTCCAGTAGGTAATTCAAACTTTCCAGTAGGTAATTCAAACTCTCCAGTAGGTAATTCAAACTCTCCAGTAGGTAATTCAAACTTTCCAGTAGGTAATTCAAACTCTCCAGTAGGTAATTCAAACTCTCCAGTAGGTAATTCAAACTCTCCAGTAGGTAATTCAAACTTTCCAGTAGGTAATTCAAACTTTCCAGTAGGTAATTCAAACTTTCCAGTAGGTAATTCAAACTTTCCAGTAGGTAATTCAAACTTTCCAGTAGGTAATTCAAACTCTCCAGTAGGTAATTCAAACTTTCCAGTAGGTAATTCAAACTTTCCAGTAGGTAATTCAAACTTTCCAGTAGGTAATTCAAACTTTCCAGTAGGTAATTCAAACTTTCCAGTAGGTAATTCAAACTCTCCAGTAGGTAATTCAAACTTTCCAGTAGGTAATTCAAACTCTCCAGTAGGTAATTCAAACTCTCCAGTAGGTAATTCAAACTTTCCAGTAGGTAATTCAAACTCTCCAGTAGGTAATTCAAACTCTCCAGTAGGTAATTCAAACTCTCCAGTAGGTAATTCAAACTTTCCAGTAGGTAATTCAAACTTTCCAGTAGGTAATTCAAACTCTCCAGTAGGTAATTCAAACTTTCCAGTAGGTAATTCAAACTCTCCAGTAGGTAATTCAAACTCTCCAGTAGGTAATTCAAACTTTCCAGTAGGTAATTCAAACTCTCCAGTAGGTAATTCAAACTCTCCAGTAGGTAATTCAAACTCTCCAGTAGGTAATTCAAACTTTCCAGTAGGTAATTCAAACTTTCCAGTAGGTAATTCAAACTTTCCAGTAGGTAATTCAAACTTTCCAGTAGGTAATTCAAACTTTCCAGTAGGTAATTCAAACTCTCCAGTAGGTAATTCAAACTTTCCAGTAGGTAATTCAAACTTTCCAGTAGGTAATTCAAACTCTCCAGTAGGTAATTCAAACTTTCCAGTAGGTAATTCAAACTTTCCAGTAGGTAATTCAAACTCTCCAGTAGGTAATTCAAACTTTCCAGTAGGTAATTCAAACTTTCCAGTAGGTAATTCAAACTCTCCAGTAGGTAATTCAAACTTTCCAGTAGGTAATTCAAACTCTCCAGTAGGTAATTCAAACTCTCCAGTAGGTAATTCAAACTTTCCAGTAGGTAATTCAAACTCTCCAGTAGGTAATTCAAACTCTCCAGTAGGTAATTCAAACTTTCCAGTAGGTGTGAGAAACATATCTGATAGAAAGTAACGATTTAATTTACACCTAGTGGACCATTGCCATGTTACATCTACTTTGTAAAAATTGTTGAGGGATGCACGAACTCGGTGAAGTCATGTCAAAAATGCCCTGTAGTCGCTAACCATGCCAATGAAAAGACGCAATGTTTTAATATTTCCTGGTACCAGCATTTTTGTTATGGCTAAAATATTTTCTAGGTCTGGTCGTCGATCATTTTTTGTCAAAAATAAATCCCAGATATTTTATTTGTGTTCGAAAAAAATCATATTTTTCGCCTGTACATGGAATCCATATTTCTGCTGAATTCTTTCGAATGTAGAAATCAAACGTTGTAGAAGTTCTTGTTTTGTAACATCTGTAACGATGATATCTTCAATGAATGTCAATCCGGTCAACATTGCATCCATTGTTTGCTGAAATATGGCTGAAGCTAGTTTGACTGCGAATGGAAGGCGGTTGAACAATCCCTTGTGAGTGTTGATTGTCAGAACCTCTCTAGACTCCTCATTAACCTCCAACTGCAGCAAAGCGAAATCAATTTTCGCAAAACAAATTCCACCATTTAATTTTGCGAAAAGATCCTCTGGCAAAGGTAAGGGGTACTGGTGCGCATTTAAACAATTGTTTTATCCTGTGGAATAATCGGCACATATTCGTATTCTTCCATCCGCCTTTTTAACCACAACAATGGGAGCTGTCCACGCGGAGTAATTAGTTGCTGATTGCAAACCTTCCAACTCCTTGTCTAGTGCAGCATAGGGTACCGGTCGTTTGGGTCTGAAAACAGGTTTTGCATTAGACTTTAATTTGAGGGTTGCTTTTGATTTGGTGCAAAATCCTAAACTATCCTTAAAAACATTTCCAAATTTAGACTGGAGTATTTCTGTAAATTGTTTATCAATTTCAGAAACTGATGAAACATTTAGAGTGTTAAAAACACGCTTCAGAGGAATATCGAAAAGTCCTAAATTTTCTATCCAGTCCACACTCAAGAAATTAAAACCAGAATTATCAGAGAGATAGCATGTTCCAGTAAATGTTTTTTTATCAAAAGACACATTGTACCTTAACTCACCCGTCAGCTGAATTGTTTCGACTGGCGCACTTCGAGCTATATGCTGCGTCTCTGTTAACTCCGGCTTCCCAATGTTTTCCCATGTTGATTGCGAGATGAGGGTAATATCCTAGGTAGTGTCAAATTTAAATTTAACTGGGTTGCTACAGCAACAGTGATGAATTTTCTGCGTGATTGAAAATCGAGTTTAAATGTTGCAGAGACAGAGTTTGAATTTGATTTGTTCCAGTTTTTTTTTATTTCTTGTTTGTCAAATTTGAGTGACTTGTGTGTGTGTTTGCCTTTTTGAGAATTACAAAATCCTTCTGTGTCCGAAATTGAAACATTCCTGACATTTATGTTTTTTTGAATGGGCAAACACATTAAAAGTGCATTTCATCACAATTCCAACAAACACTTGTAGGGATCTTACTTGCTGGAGGTTTATTAGTCTTTGTTTGAACACTGTTTGTTATGGATGGATTATTGGATTGTTGAACCATCATTGTGTCGCGTTTTAGGTTTAATAAACGTTGGCATTCCGTAGTGACATCTTTATCTTGGTCTAGTCTTGAGAGTAACCATATTCGAATGTCTGAATCCTGTGGCAATTGAAGTCCAGCAATAAAAATAATACATTTAAATTGATGCTCTGTTAGGGATTTCATTTGAAATCTTTGACATTCAAGATTTACTTGACCGGCAAACGTAATTTAATCTTCACCATTGTTTTTGGCATTTTTAAGCAATTATAGCGGACGTTGAATAACGATTTCTGAATGCTGAAAAAGTCCGTAAGTTGGTCAATTGTCTCAGAGAAGGACAAATCATTCGCTTAGGTAACGATTATATTCATCTGCTCCTAATTTTTAAATAATAAACGTATCTTTGTGGCATCGTCCATACGGGGAAATTCGGTTGGGAAAATGTTTTTTCCCAACGTGAAAACCATGAAATAAAAGTTAATCCTCGAGGTTCACCATAGATGAAATCTTTAGTGTTTTCAAAATCATTTGTTATTTTGTTGTTATCCAAGCTTTGGGTTAGACGTAAAAAGTGTTGACCCAGAGTTTGTAAAATCCTGATTTGTAATTCCTCAAATAACTTTTGATTATTTTTCAAATAAATCTAGGAAATCGCCATACCTTTTTCCTTCAAATATATATTTTTTTTTAATTTTGTACAGTCGAAAATAAAAGTTCGGTTCTTTGTTTATCTCATCCTCGTCGCCATTGAAGTGATGTTTAGTAGTGTATAAATTTAAATATGTGAATGTGAGATAATAAACAAATATATGAGAATGAATTTGAATGAGAAAACTTAGTATGGTCAAGAATTAATTATTTATTTACTTTTTACAATTGGAAGAAGAGGATTTACTAATTAATTTGAACATTCATGTTGGAGCTTGATACGACAACGTCTTTCTAAAATGTCTGTCTCTGTTTGAAGCCAAATAGAAGTTACTCTGCAATTGAACGCAAGGGAAGTAACTCTGACAACATTTTCTCCCTCTCTATTGTGAATGCATCATTATTTGTCCAGAATAGATGCCTCTACTTAACAGGTATATTTGCAGTAGAAAATTCATAAATTTTTAGATGGAAGAATATTTATTTTGCAAACGGACCATCGTCCATTACCAATATTTGGGTCTTAGGAATGGATACGGGATCATACTGCGAGTCGTCTGCAAAGATGGGGAACCTATCTTTAAAATTATTTATAAACATATACAATGGAATTCCTTCGATACAAAAAATAGCACACACAAATGGATTGTCAATGCTTATTCCGAAGATAAGCGAACCTCTAAAAGAGACAGAGATAAAAAAAAAACGTAATTTGAAACACGGTAAAGGAATTGCCAATAATCCTTGAGGAGATTAAATTTAAAGCTAAATTTGATTCAATTTATTACAAAACAAAAGAATGAACTTATTGGTTGGCAAAATAGAAAGTTAAATCATAAACACATATTTGTTTTGTTGTGATTATGTTTTGTTGTGATTATGTTTTGTTGTGATTATGTTTTGTTGTGATTATGTTTTGTTGTGATTATGTTTTGTTGTGATTATGTTTGGTTGTGATTATGTTTTGTTGTGATTATGTTTGGTTGTGATTATGTAAAAGAAAGATTTTGATAGGATGCATTCCAGAATCAGTAGGATGGAACGCCTTTATGAAGAGTTATGTTTATTGACCTGGTCTGAGAAAGAAATCGAAGATCTTGTGAAACTCTGTGGATGCTGTGCAGTGGCAGCAAACACATCACCAGTAAAAAAGTAACTCGTGATCGAAAACGGAAAAACCATGGTCAAACCTTTGTTATCGCTATGATGCCACTGATCAACATTTGTCATAGTTATAAAGCCACTAACCAACATTTGTCATAGCTATGATTCCACTAACCAACATTTGTAATAGCTATGATTCCACTAACAAACATTTGTAATAGCTATGATTCCACTAACCAACATTTGTCATAGCTATGATTTCACTAACCAACATTTGTCATAGCTATGATTCCACTAACCAACATTTGTAATAGCTATGATTCCACTAACCAACATTTGTAATAGCTATGATGCCACTCACAAACATTTGTCATAGCTATGATGCCACTCACAAACATTTGTAATAGCTATGATTCCACTGACCAACATTTGTCATAGCTATGATTCCACTAACCAACATTTGTAATAGCTATGATTCCACTGACCAACATTTGTCATAGCTATGATTCCACTAACAAACATTTGTCATAGCTATGATTCCACTAACCAACATTTGTCATAGCTATGATTCCACTAACCAACATTTGTCATAGCTATGATTCCACTGACCAACATTTGTCATGGCTATGATTCCACTAACCAACATTTGTCATAGCTATGATTCCACTGACCAACATTTGTCATAGCTATGATTCCACTAACCAACATTTGTAATAGCTATGATGCCACTCACAAACATTTTTAATAGCTAAGATGAAACGCACCAACATTTCTCATAGGTATGATGCCACTAACCTACATTTGTCATAGCTATGATTCCACTCACAAACATTTGTAATAGCTATGATGCCACTCACAAACATTTATAATAGCTAAGATGAAATGCACCAACATTTGTCATAGCTATGATGCTTCTTACTAACATTTGTCATAGCTATGATTCCACTAACCAACATTTGTCATAGCTATGATTCCACTCACCAACATTTGTCATAGCTATGATTCCACTCACCAACATTTGTCATAGCTATTATTCCACTAACCAACATTTGTCATAGCTATGACGCCACTCACCAATATCTGTAATAGCTATGATGCAACGCCCAAACATTTGTCATAGTTATAAAGCCACTCACAAACATTTGTTATAGCTATGATGCTACTCACCAAAATTTGTCATTACTATGATTCCACTCACAAACGTTTGTCATAGTTATGATTCCACTCACAAACATTTGTCATAGCTATGATTCCACTGACCAACATTTGTCATGGCTATGATTCCACTAACCAACATTTGTCATAGCTATGATTCCACTAACCAACATTTGTAATAGCTATGATGCCGCTCACAAACATTTTTAATAGCTAAGATGAAACGCACCAACATTTGTCATAGCTATGATGCTTCTTACTAACATTTGTCAGAGCTATGATGCCACTAACAAACATTTGTCATAGCTATGATGCCACTAACCAACATTTGTAATAGCTATGATGCCACTCACAAACATTTGTAATAGCTAAGATGAAACGCACCAACATTTGTCATAGCTATGATGCCACTAACCTACATTTGTCATAGCTATGATTCCTCTCACAAACATTTATAATAGCTATGATGCCACTCACAAACATTTATAATAGCTAAGATGAAATGCACCAACATTTGTCATAGCTATGATGCTTCTTACTAACATTTGTCATAGCTATGATTCCACTAACCAACATTTCTCATAGCTATGATTCCACTCACCAACATTTGTCATAGCTATGATTCCACTCACCAACATTTGTCATAGCTATTATTCCACTAACAAACATTTGTCATAGCTATGACGCACCTCACCAATATCTGTAATAGCTATGATGCAACGCCCAAACATTTGTCATAGTTATAAAGCCACTCACAAACATTTGTTATAGCTATGATGCTACTCACCAAAATTTGTCATTACTATGATTCCACTCACAAACATTTGTCATAGATAATCAACTTAGGATACAAATGAAAAAATTCCCCTTTTATTTCTAAAAACTAACTTTTTACTTATTCAAGCAACCTGATCGCAAAGGCCGACACAACGGGTCATTTTTTCTCTTTCTACCTCCTCTCTCTCATACACACATAGTTCCTATATATATATATATATATATATATATATATATATATATATATATATATATATATATATATACACTGTTATATAAAAAAACTGTGCCTATGTTACTCACCGTGTTGCCTAGAATATATATTCCAAAATTCATAATGATCGGTTTATTAGTTTATACACATTAACTAGTAGAATACCCGTCCCAGGACGAGTATAAGCCATAAAGATATAATTAGTTTTTACATCTAATGTTTTTTCCTTCTTTGGGGGGGGGGGTATGGTACGCTCTCGGTAGTGCCCCCTAAATTGTAAAGTTTACAAAAAAATAATCTGCCCACGTTACTCACCGTGTTGCCTAGAATACATATTCCATAATTCATAATCGTAAGTTCAATTGTTTAAGATTTGACCAAGCACATACGCGCTGTTAGCACACACGGATCCGTTTCAAAACGTATTACTTAATATAACGCAAAATTTGATGTAAAGCAATTTTTTCTCTATTCACTGTTGTTGTATCTAACTTATTTAAAAAGTTTTTTAGGGGCAGGTGCGAGTTTGGGTGGACGTACAACCCGAAATGGTGACGTTTATAAAGTTTGTTCAGGTGTTTATTATTACAACGAAATATATATAAACATATACACACACGTAACTTTCTTTATGCATCCTCAAAATAGTAACATTTACAACGTAAAAATTAATGTGAAGTAACTCTTGCCCTTTGTTTTCTCCCTTTTTAAAATATGAATGGTATTCTATTTATTTGTAGGTTAGGGTATAGGGTTTAGAGTTTGGGGTTAGAGGTTAGGGGTTAGAGTAAGGTTTATGGTTATGGTTTGGGTTAGGGTTAGGGTTAGGGTTAGGGTTAGGGTTAGAGGTTAGGGGTTAGGGTTAGGGTTATTGTTAGGGGTTAGAGTAAAGGTTATAGTTAGGATTAGGGTTAGGAGTTATGGGTTAGAGGTTAGGGGTTAGAGTAAGGGTTATAGTTAGGGTTAGGGTTTAGGGTTAGGGGTTAGGGGTTAGAGGTTAGGGCTTAGAGTAAGGGTTATAGTTAGGGTTTAGGGTTAGGGGTTAGGGGCTAGAGGTTAGTGCTTAGAGTAAGGGTTATAGTTAGGGTTAGTGTTATGGTTTAGGGTTTAGGTAGGGTTATGATGTGTATGTGTTTATTTGTAGGTGATACACGCGTTACTGGGATAATTCAGAGCCTACTTGAATAAATTCAGGTAGCTCCACACGAAAATCACGTCTTCAGTTGCCAAATGAAGACCGAACGATATCAAATGGAACATTCAAACAAAGAAGCTTTCAGAAAAATGTTCAGAAAATAATAAGAACGAAACAATAATTTTCTTCTTATTATCGATAGTTATTTTAAGTCTCAATTTAAAAAATGATTTATGAAGTTTTTTGTTATTCATTTCTAGTTATCTACGCGAGCATCGAGTAGTGAATAAGACATCATCCCTATATAGCCCTCCTTCTAACTCAGGAATAAGTCTTTCTATTTCATGAAGTATAATTATTCCCACCAAATCCGTAGCATAGGCTGAATCTATTTATAGGCACTGATGAAGCCTCCTCCTTCCCCTCCTCATTATTATTATTATTATTATTATTATTATTATTATTATTATTATTATTATTATTATTATTATTATTATTATTATTATTATTATTATTATTATATTATATGTACTCACTAGGAGTTCTCACACAGATCATCGTCAGTGATTGCTCACCGACAATAACCAGTGGTATTTCCTGGAGTCTGAGTGACAACAAGTCTCCCCAGACTTCCAGTATTCTTCACCTCTTTTCGATAACGATGCGGTATCGCAACAGCCTCTTACCATTGATTTCTCGCTGGTAAGGACAATTGGTCTTCTCTGGGATTTGGGTGGCAATAAGCCTCCCCAAGGTCCCAGCATTCTCTGCACTTTTCCAGTGGAGGTCTGGTTTGTGCTGTCCCTCCTCGGTTTTCTCATCCTCTTCGACCCTCTACAAATATTTTGTCTGGTGTCAGCCTAGGCCGGCACCATTTAAATAAATAAATAAATAATAAAGAAAGAAAGAAATTTTTTTTTTTTTTTTAATTAAATTTAAAAAAAAAAATTTTTTTTAATAATTAAATTAAAAAAAAAAATATTTTTAATTAAATTTTAAAAAAATTTTTCATTTTTAAATTTCATTTTTTTAAATTTTTAAATGTTTTCCTTTTTTCCTTTCAATTCCTTAATTTTATTATTATTATTATTATTATTATTATTATTATTATTAT
>OY744525.1:6844888-6892388 GCA_963556195.1 Sepiola atlantica | reverse complement strand
TGTAGTCAGTTGAGAAGCAGTCCCGTGGTATTGTGTTCCACAGACGCGTGATTCTTGGAAATAATATATATGCATGTATATATATATATATATATATATATATATATATATATATATATATATATATATATATATAGTATTGTTTAGTGGCTGTACAAATGCAATCGCGTTTCAGTCCAAGATTTCGTCAAGCTACTATTTTTGGCTAACGACTGTATGGTTAGGAAACCCTTTTTATACGCACGCACGCACGTACGCACACATACAAACACACACACGCATACACACGGTACGTATGCACGTGTATACATATGTGTTGTTATGCGTGTGAGTGCGTTGGGATTGTTAAGAACCATTTCTTATGTTGATGATGATGCTGACTACTGCACCAACGATGGCGGAGAGCTTGCTGGTGGTCTGCAGAAGAAGGCGAAGAAGAAGAAGGCGAAGAAGGCGAAGAAGGCGAAGAAGAAGAAGAAGAAGAAGAAGAAGAAGAAGAAGAAGAAGAAGAAGAAGAAGAAGAAGAAGAAGTGGTTGTTTTCTTTGGAGTATTGTTATTATTATTATTATTATTGTTATTATTATCACTAAGTCGTAGTACCATCAATAAAACTGATAAAAGTAATAATAGTGGTAGTGGTGGTAGTTGTCAATAGTGCGGTGGTGGCGGCGGCGGCGGCGACGACGACGTTGGCAGCGCAGCAGTGTCGGGAGTAGAAGTGAGAGTAAACGTTAGGGTCTGAGTGGGAGGTGAGGTGATGCGAGGTCGGCGTTGCTGAAAGTGGGTGGTGAGGTGGTGGTGGTGGGGAGCGTTCATGACAGTCGGTGGGAGATGGGGGAGGAGGAGTGAGAGTAAGTAGTGGGTGAGTGGAAAGAGGTTTAAAGGTAGGAGGAGTGGATATGGCTGTAGGGTGGCATAGGGGAAGTAAAAAGAACGAACACAAGGGCTGAAGAGGTTGGGGGTGGCGTCGTGTGTAGGGGGGGGTGGGAGTGGTGGATGGGCTGATGGTGCGGGGGGGGGGAAGGGTGTGGGTGGGTGGCGGAGTAGTTGTGAAAGAAAAGAGGAAGAGGACGTGGAAGGGGATGTGTGCGTGTGTGTGTGTGTGTGCGTGCGTGTGTGTGTGTGTCTGTGAGAGACGGCAAAGGATAGTGACAAGTGCGCGGAGGGGATGGGTGGCGGCGAGGGTGCGGGCAAGATTAACCAGAAAGGAAGTGGAAGTGGAGAGGGTGGGGGGTAGGCTTGGCTGAGTAGGGGGTGAGGCTGGAAAAACGGGTGGCGGTGCAGGTGAGTTAGGGGCAGGATACGGGCGGGGAAGACAGAGTTGATTTGGTGGCTAAGGGACACAGCGGGCAATGGACGGAGAAAAGGGAGGGGAAAAAGGAGAAGGTTAGATTCAGAAAAGAGACAAGATGCATTATATATATATATATATATATATATATATATATATATATATATATTATAAATTTTTATTCATACAAAATTGTATGAGTTTGTATATATATGTATATATATGTATATATATCTATATTAGTAATTTTTTTATTTATACAAATATTTTGGCTACATATGTGAATACATGTTTAAGCTACGACCTTGTTTGAGGTGTAACATCATCAGACCACAGACTTACTAACTAACTAACTATATATATATATATATATATATATATTGCAATCACTAATAAAATAATCCCTCTAGCCATATATATATATATATATATATATATATATATATATATATGGCTAGAGGGATTATTTTATTAGTGATTGCAATATATATATATATATATATATATATATATACATATATATATATATATATATTATATATATTTTTTATTAGTGATTGCAATATATATATATATATATATATATATATATATATATATATATATATATATATATATATAAAATTGTCTTAAAATCTTCACTTCTTCTGAAGACGTTCGTTAATACGAACGAAACCGGTCAAATCTCTTGTTTTTCTCCTGCATTTTGACCTGTTTTCCGTTTGTCTTTTTCATATATATATATATATATATATATATATATATATATATATATATATATATCTTAGATTTACTACTATTGAACCTGCTGCTACGATTTTCGCGACGCACTCAACTGTGGTCTTTTTCATATTTCTTTAACCCATTGTATTTGAATTGGACAATCTTCTGCATTTTCTTTTTGTATCTATCTTAAATAATATTTTATCTTTTCAAATTTGACTTTTGTAATTCTCTTACCAACTTATCTCTCTGTATTCCCCTGATGATAAGAATTCCATTCTTTGAAAAGCCATGGTTTTAGGAAGAATCACCAAAGGCGCTTCACCAATTCTGCATCATTTCTTTTTACTTTTATTCTCAGAAATAGCTATACAGATATTTTGAACCAGAATGGCGGGTTGCCTGGAGCATACGGGAGTCCGAACACAACTTCTGGCAGTACTATGGTTAGATCTTGCCAACGCCTACGGGTTTATGCAAGACAAACTGGTACGAGAAGCCCTAAAGAAGATTGGCGTGCCTCGCAAACCCATAAGCGACTACTATGAAGAATTTCGTCTGAGAATAGTTTCTGGAATAAAATCATAAATTGTGCATGATGTGCAACGAAACTGTACATATATGAGCGAGACCCACAACTGACAACTTTCCATGCAGAGAGGAGAAAGGTGAATCCAGCATAAAATTTAACTGGTCTTTATTTGAGAGATATTTTCTCGTCACAATTCTAAAATTTATACCTTCATTAGTTTAGAAGAGAGAAGCCAAATTGTTATTCCTTCCTATTCATTCGTATTTACGAACGTCTTTTTCCGAAGACGAACGAAACCGGTCAAATCTCTTGTTTGTGTTTTTCTCTTGCATTTTAATCTGTTTTCCGTTTGTCTTTTTTCACACATTTTGTCTACCACGCCATTTCATATTCATGACTTATCGTGTACCTTACCCCACACATATATATATATATATATATATATATATATATATATATATATATATATATATATATATATATACATTTTTCACTTAGAAGATAGTTTATTCAGTGAAGACAGTGATTGGTACAATAAAATAAGCTCGATGATACTCGGTTACAGGGTACAGAGCATTTATATGTGTAAACCTTCAAACAAACATATATATATATATATATATATATATATATATATATATATATATATATATATATATATATATATATATATATATCTGAGAAAGGAAGATGTATACATATCTATATATCTATCTATTTATATATATATATATATATATATATATATATATATATATATATATATATATATATATATATATGATAATTTTATTTACACAGACATGTACAAAATCTGCGACACTGGCATGTCGATGTTATCGATCAACAGTTACTATAAACTGAGATCTCATCAGGCAGAGTTAGAATCCGATCTTAACCTCAGATCATATTTGGAGAATGTTGATCGATAACATCGACATGCCAGTGTCGCAGATTTTGTACATGTCTGTGTAAATAAAATTATCATATATAAAGCTCTATTTTGATATTGAGCACTTTTTATAAACCCGGTTAAAATTCTCTGGATTACCACCTGGATTATTACCATTATTATATATATATATATATATATATATATATATATATATATATATATATATATATATATATATATATATATATATATATATATATATATATATATATATATATAAATAAATAAAGTTAAATGGACGAAGAGTGATAAACATGCACGAATGTCCAAATTTATTTCAAACTTCAAATGTTCAAAACAGGGTATATTCTGTAATAAAATTATGTTTATTGTTCTTTCCTTAAGCCAAGGCTTTTCAAAGATCGAGATCTTATCATCAGAGGAATTATACAGATAGATAAGTTGGCAATAGAAAAGCCAAAGTTCAACATTTGAAAAAATATGAAAAAATATTCAGAAAGATGGGTGAGAAAAAAGTTCGAGTAAAACGATATTGGGTTTGTCCGGGTGGTAAATTGTCCGCCGATAAGGTGTCCGATGGAAGAGGGTTTCAGTGGAGAAGAAAAAGTTTCGTAGAGGCATCATGGGTAGGCGTTCAAAAAATAAGTAAATCCAATGGTGAAAATTGAGTTCAAATTCGTAGATAGTTACTGAATATACCCTGTTTTGAACATTTGAAGTTTGAAATTAATTTGGACATTCGTGCATGTTTATCACCCTTCGTCCATTTAACTTTATAATTGCTCTATCTCGTATATTGAGCTTTTACCATTTCACTATAGGTTCTTTCTACTAAAAGTTTTACTTTTAGTTTCTTATATATATATATATATATATATATATATATATATATATATATATAGAGAGAGAGAGAGAGAGAGAGAGAGAGATAGAGAGAGAGAGAGAGAGATGGAGAGAGAGAGAAAGATTGATAAAGAAAAGAGAGAGAGACAGAAAGAGAGGGGGCGTAGACTGCGACTTTTGTTTATTAATTAGGCATTCAGATAAGGCACCCACCTCACCATCCAACCCGTTGAACTCGATTGTCATGGCCGATAATAACACACTTTCTCGGTAGGACAACATTAAAACTTGTCGGACTGACATTCTCAGAAAACATGAGCTGAAATAAGTACACAGACGATGCTACCAAGTCTGCTGCAAATAAGGTAAGCTCCCTCTACCAGGCTAGAGAACTTCTTACATCTGCTTGTGTACTATATCTCTAGAAAGCCACCACCCGATTGTGCATGGATTATTATTTTTGCCACATCTGAGCTGGTGCACCAACCACTAGCCTCTGTCTCGTGAACAGGGCGTATAAAAGAATTTCTAAAATAATAGGTTCCGAACTGTCTGCCAAGATCCACTTCCTGGCGCATCGCCGCAGAGTTACATCCTTTACAAGTACTTCCACGGAATGTACACCGACTGCACTTGTATCACTCCGACGTTAATACTTACGACCCACCCGACTAATAATAGCAAAATCCCACCCCTTCACTGTAGAGGTTTCAAGATGTCGGAAGATTTGTTTACTCTTATAGCTTCTTTCCTCGGGTCGCTTGCCCTTGGAATTCCCTCCCTGCTCCCTTTTTTCTCGACTGCACAAACATGCAGAAATTTAAATGTGAATAAACATCTTGCTGTCCAGAGTCCAGATCGTCCCCCCCTCAGTCTGACTCCTATCACAGTAGCCCCTTACGCTTTAGTGGCAATATGCATTGTTTGGGGTGAACAAAAGTGAATAAACAAAAGTTTTATAAAAAAAAAATGATATCTTTTTCTTCTCATCAGATATCCGATGTATATATGTGTATATGTTTATACAACTGACAAAAAACGTTTAACTTTAACTTTTATTAAACTTTTATTTTATTTTGACCTTTTTTTACAATAAACAAATACTTGATTACAGTAATTATGGTCGCTTAACGTAAACTACACGCTACTACATGTAGTTGCTTACAATTTTATATAACTACACCAATACGTAACAGTTCAATTACTTTCTAGGGTGTTCGCCTTTTTGTTTTCTTCTCCCTGGGGATAATATTTCAGGATTTTTTTCTTTATTATTAATATTTAAAAAAAAAAACGGCTCACTGTTTATCTAATGTAAACGTAACATTAACATTGACGTCTACGTGACCATTAATGAAAATGTAGCGTAATATGGGGATCATTGGTAAGAGCAGCAGTTTCGTGGGTTCCTAAATTTCCCCTGGAAACGCCGACGCAAGATCCGCTAGTTGCTCTTAATTCTAAAACATGAAGCTGTAGTGATTTTCCAAATAACCGGATTTCTGCCACTTTTTGAAACCGCCGGTATCAATATCACTAATCAAATTTTCACTGTATATTATTACAAAATAATATATATGTTGTTTTTAATTTACACTATACATTATTATGACAATCCATCGGTACCTTCGGTTTCACGGAAACACTGGAAACCCTAACCCGCAGGAGTAAAGATACCAAATCGACTGATGAACTGGTCACATTTGGTATCTTGAACCCTGCGGGTTGAGTTTCCAGCGTTTCCGTAAAACCGAAGGTACCGATGGATTGTCATAATAATCTATACTGTCCGTTAAAGAATAGTTATGCTCTTGCACAAATAATTGAGCAATCTTGTTATTTCTCCTATGACACTAAATCACATACACACGCACACACACACGCACACACACACGCACACACACACACACACACACGTATATGTATATATTAAATTCCCGAAACAGTTTTTCATGGTAAACAACTGATGATCCCTTAAATAATGTTAGAAGCAAACTAATATAATAACTGTAAAAATTAAATTGACTTACATGAGTGATTTTCCACTGAACGACTTGGGACATAAGGTTTTTTTGGTTTTTTTCCTTATATAGTTTTAATGGTTGAGATACTTCCGAGACTACACAGACATATATATATATATATATATATATATATATATATATATATATATATATATATATATATATATATATATATATATTATTACATTTAATTATATATATATATATATATATATATATATATATATATATATATATATATATATATATATGTTCCGAGATACAAAATTTGAATATACTTTTTAATAAAAGTGGCGGAAACTGTTCTCGGGACTGCTTCGACCGACATCTCGTCGTCAGGACACAATCGTTGGTAAGCAAAATATTTAATAAACGAGAAAGAGCAAAATGTAACAAATGCATAGAAGATATTGCCACGGCTGCTGCAAAGAAAGTGGGATCCCTCTAGCGTACATTGTGTCTGAGATGGGTCTGATGACGAAACCACGCTCTACTTTCGTCGTGTGGGTAAAATGTGTGTGCACATATCCGAGGCAATGGCTGAATCCTTAGAAAGTCCCCTCCAGTCTGTAAAGGAATAGGGTCATAAATGGATGGTAACATTTTATGCTGCTAAGACAAAGCTCATTTCTTTCAAGAAACTTCTTCTACAAGAAACCCCTTCAACCACCGATTGCCACGGCAAATAACACCCTACCTGAAAGTCCAATGTTCAAACTCCTCGACCAAACATTCACAGGTAACATAAATTTGAACAAATACATAGAAGACATTGACAAGGCTGCTGCAAAGAAAGTGTCTCCCTCTACCGTGCTAGTAAACTCCTCACACCTGACATTATCCTGTATCTCTACAAAGCCACCATCCACCCATGCATGGAGTATTGTTGTCACATCTGGGCTGGTGCACCATCCACTAGTCTCTCCCTCTTGAACAGGGTCCAAAAAAGAGTGTGTAATATAAGAGGTCCCTCACTGTCCACCAAGCTCCAGCCCCTGTCTCATCGCCGACATGTTGCATCCTTTTGATCGTTTTACAAGTACTTCAATGGAATGTGCTCCGATGAACTTGCTGCTCTGGTGCCGCAATCAGCAAAATCAGCAGGGGAGAGTAGAAAGTGACTAACTTGGGTTTACTTTCGGCAGCCGCGTAACTCTCGTTTCCCTTATTTTGTCCATTAGTCCTCACATTCCATGAGCGATGTTTCTGACAACGGGAGAATAATTGCTATTTTCTGGGTCAGAATCTATCCATAACACATATCGTTGGCTAGTTTTTGACCTTGAAGTAGTATTTGTTTTTACTCCTTACATCAAGTGGCATCATGCCTTGTCTGAAGCGATTTTTTCCATAAAAAAAATCCCATCCATTCACTGTGGAGGTCCCCGGATACCGGAGAACATTTTACTCTAATACATTCTTTCCTCTAACAGCTAGCCTTTGGAATTCTCTTCCTGCTCCCTATTTCCCCGGTTGTACCAACATGCAGAAGTTTAAATGTAATGTGAACAAACATCTTGCTGCACAACTCCCCACTTAGGATGGCCCCTATAAATCTGGCCCCTAATCACAAGAGCCCCTTCCGTCTCAGAGGCAATCGGACCCCTTCTTTTGGGTGAATTGAATTGCCGATGAAATGGGAAAAATCATTTTCAAATAAATAAATAAATTTAATATATCGATTAAAAACGTTTAAAGGACGTTAGTTTAAAGACCCCGCCCCTATATAAAAAAAAGACAACTAACTTTCCTAAAAAAAAGAAAATCAAGTGATCTAACAAAGAATGGCGCAAGGTGATAAAAAACTTTAACGAGAAACGGAATCGACCCTATGCAATACATTGAACCACTCTGTTTTATATTGACTGGCATGGCAAGCATTATCAGCTAGAAGCTAGAAGATTCCAAAGCAGGAAAAGAAGTGTTTACTCTGTTTAATTTAGATGGGATGTTCTGGTTGATTCGTGTCTCTGAATGTTGTGTAGTGCAACCAATATAATCAGCATTTCACTGGCAATTAAATTCATATACAATATTACTATTTTTTTGATATAGGGTAGACTTCTCCGGAGAAAGACCGAAAAACAGACGTTGTGTCAAAAACCAAACGTAAGGCAACAGAAAAAAAAGCAACTGACTACTCTGGTGCCCCCTCGACGTAAATACACTCGACCAACTCGACAATCAGCTAAATCTCATCCGTTAACTGTGGAGGTCCTCAGATGCCGGAGAGCCTTCTACTCTAATAGCTTCCTTCCTCGTGCTGCTGGCCTCTAGAACTCCCTCCCTGCTCCTTGTTTCCCCGACAGTACCGACATGCAGAGGTTTAAAACTAATGTAAACAGACATCTCCTTACACTGATCCCAACTTGGGGTGAAACCCAAAACCCAAACTCAAATGCTCAGTAACCCTTTATGTCTACAGTAGCGGCCTGTCTTGTTTGGGGTGAAATATGTTTTAAAAAGATAAAAATAAAAAAGCAACCAGTTAGACTATCAGTGATTTGCTTGCTCAGCTCCAGATCAATGCCACCTATCCAAGCTAGATTAAGATATACTGGACACCTTGGAGGGACAAAAGATCTTGGAGACTTCAATTCTGCAAACTTTTTTATTATTATTATTATTGATGCAGTCCGGAATTACATCATCCGAATGTTGCTAATACGGATTTCCTTTATTTTGTGCAATTCAACATGAAATCCGGAAAACAAATCATGAGGACTTGGTGCACTAAGCTGCAATTTAGACACAGCTTTGGTGTAAAACAGCACAAATTTGAGTAACGACACGTGGCTGTAAGTTTTATAAGAAGTCCCTTCCAGATCTCTCAATAAAAAAAAATCTAATTATCCTTTTTCAACTTCTATGGTAAAACTTCGTAAAACTTCGTAAAATGAATTAGGTTTCTATGGAAAATCAAGGCTTCACTATGAGAGGTAAGGGTTAGGGTTAGGGTTAGGGTTAGGGTTAGAGGTTTTTCACCGGTGCCTGTTTTTTATGGTATCAACGCTCCCTTTGCTTTCAATTTCTTTTAGTCTTTTTCTCCAGGTTGTTCGGAACTGTTCCTAGTGCTCTTAAAATTATTGGTATTACTGTATTTTCTTCATATTTTATATACCTTTCAGCTCTCTAGTAAGCTCCATTTATTTTGTAAACCCATGTCCCAAAAGATTTTTTATGTCTTTCATTTTGCAATACTGACTCCGTTTTGTGCCTGGGTTGTTTGCATAGTTCCCAGTGGACTGCCTTTCCCAACTCAAATATGTTTGCTTTTATGGAGCTTGTTCGATAATGTTGGACCTATTAGATTACATGCTCTTTTTTGGTTTACCAAACTCTACATGTGTTATGTAGTATGTTCTGAACACGTTGTTTTGTGCATCTGTCAATAGCGATTCCGTTTCTCTGTTTAAGTGTCCTTTTCGTATTCATATCTATGCGTTTTGTCTTCTTTGATCAGTCTTATAAATCGTCAATGTCGCTGTTTTTCTTCTCATTTTGACATTCTTGACTTTTTTTTTTCGTTTCGCTGCTCTCTGTATTGATTCGCCTTGGCGGTTCTTTTCTCGGCGGTAATCAGCCTCTCTCATTTTGTGTTATGTATTTTTGTAGTTCTTTAATGGTTCTTGGACAGATGCCTTCAATTGCTAATGAAGCTGATGTGTAAACAGCTAAATTGCTAAAAGCTAATGTCCCATGTTTGTATGAGTACGTTCGCTGCACTTGCCGCGATCGTCCCACACGTTGTACCGGTCTAAAGTCAGTGCTGCAACAAAGAATTCTCATTCCTGAGATGTTGTTAGGGGTTCGACATGGCTGGGGAAGCTTCTCCTTGACGTTAACCGTTGGATCGTTGGTTCCCGTTCATGAAGAAGATGGCGTTCATCACTGATAGGGTTTGTGATCTCTACTCGGCTGGCAGCTTCCCGTCTCACATCTGAATGAGAAATGCCAATGAGGATATGCGTGTTGTTCAGGTTAGTAGGCTTTAGGTAGCCAATAGTTAAGCGGCAGGTGTGGTTCAATGCTGAATCTAGGTTTTTAGCATGCGTTGATCTCTCACAAATAGAACATGTATCCTTCGCAGAGGAATAGCACAGGGCTAAGGCAGTATATCTTAGTGTGTGTGCCGTGGCTCCCCAAATTAGGGATATTACTACTGAGACGTAAAAGAGTTAATGTGAATAAGGGAAAGATTTATAGGGGTCATCTTCAGTGGAGAGTTATGCTGCAAGATGTTTGTTCACATTACATTGAAATTTCTGCATGTTGATACGGTTGGGGAAAAAAGCAAGGGGATTCGGAAAGTCCGAAGTAGAAAGTTTTCCGGTGTGTAGGGACCTCTACAGTAAATGGGTGGAATTATGTTAGATTCTTCGGATGTGATACCCCATTTCTCGCCTCTTCGTAACTTCTACGGATCTCTACGCATAAAAACTATTCTGATTTCTATGGAATACAAACAACATCTGATCTTAGGAGTACCGTGAGTATTATTTTACCACATTTCTTTACTTTAATAGCATTTTTGTTCACATTGACTTTCATAATTTTATAATCCCTCTAACCAAATATATATATATATATATATATATATATATATATATATATATATATATAAGATAAATGAAAGAAGAGAGATAAATATGTACAAATGACAAATCTATTTCAACTTCGATTGTTCAATGCAAGGTGCACTCGGTAAAAACTTGTTTATTTTTCTTTCCTTAAGCCAAGGCTTTTCAAAGATTAAAATCTTATAATCAAAGGAATTACATAGATGGATAAGTTGGCAGTGGAAAAGCCAAAATTCAAAATTTGAAAAAATATAAAGTAATGAAGAGTAAGAGTATGCGTGTAAAAAAATATGGAGTCTGTCCAGTTGGTGAATGCCCATAGATAAGGTGTCCGGTGAATGGAGATTTAAAGATGGAAAAAAAGGGTTTCGTGAAGGCAGCGTTGAAAATGTTGAAAAATGAAGTAAATCCAATAGAAAGATGTTTAGTTCAATCGTAAATGGAACGCATTTATTCGGATATAATTTTGAGAATGAGGGCCATTTTAAAATACTTCCGTAGTTTTTCAGAGGTTGAGAATGAGCTATGTATATTAAATGCAGGCAGTCGGGAATTTAAGTAGTGACTTCAATCGAGTCTAAGAATATATATATATATATATATATATATATATATATATATATATATATATATATATATATATATATATATATATATATTAATTTTCAAGGTCTAATGTTACCGGCAATATTTACATTACCGATTTTTAATCTTCTGATGAAAAGAATTCATCTTTGAAAATCCATGGATTAAGGATAACAAGACCCACCCTTGCTTTTGAACTTCTGATGTTTTAATAAACATAGTATTTGTACACCTGTTATTTTCATCACTCATTTTCTGAATTTATTGCTCTATCCAATATATTGAGCTTTCTATGATCACGATAGATTATTATTAAATGATACATCATTTATCTTTAAATTATTATTCAATGTTATATATATATATATATATATATATATATATATATATATATATATATATATATATATATAATATTTGTTTTTTTTTTTAATTATTTATTATCTATGTACGTATATGTTTCGTTCTTTTTAATCGGGACTCATGTTTTGATGGTGATTGGCAGTTTCGCGTCTTGCGGTCTTTCGAGCGAGAAATTGCCAGTCACAATGCGCTATTGACTATGTCTCCAACTATAGATCTACAGATGCTCTATCAGATGGATGTTGAGCAATACCCTTTTATTAGTATAACAACTAATACCACTATAAATATACATTTGCAATATATATATATATATATATATATATATATATATATATATATATATGTGTGTGTGTGTATATATATATATATATATATATATATATATATATATATATATGTATATATATATATATATATATATATATATATATATATATATATATATATATATATATATATATAGTTGGGTTAAGTGTATATATAACTAGAGCTCAAAATATAATCATTTCATAAATGTTCTGAATTTGTTTAGAAAACATCTTTATTCATACAATTGTTTCTACCCATTTTCAAAGCACACTTTTTTTCTTGATAACAAATTCAAGATGTTTTCAAAAGGAAAGTGTGTTTTGAAAATAGGCAGAAACAATTGTATGAATAAAGATGTTTTTTTTTTACAAATTCGCAACATTTATTAAATTGTTATATTCTATTATGATAGTCAACCAGTAGACACATCATTTTATTTTTTCTTCACAATTTTTGGAATTGTGCTTTATATATATATATATATATATATATATATATATATATATATATATATATATATATATATATATATATATATATAAAGATAGATGGACGAAGAGTGATAAACATGTAATGTACAGAATATACCTTGCATTGAACATTTGAAGTTTTAAATAAATTTGGACATTCGTGTATGTTTATCACTCTTCGTCCATCTATCTTCATAATTGCTCTATCTCGTATATTGAGCTTTTACCATTTCACTATAGGTTCTTTCTACTAAAAGTTTTACTTTTAATATCTTACTTATTACTTATTTTACTTATGTAGCTTGTAGAGAATTATGTGTAAATATTTTTTTTTAAATCCAAAAATTGTGAAGAAAAAATAAAATGTGTCGTCGAGTGGTTGACTATTATAATGACTGGATCTCCCTACTTTTAAATATGTGTGTGTGTGTGTGTGTGTTGTATGTAGTGTTATTTGTGTGCGTTGAGTGCGGTAGTCATTCGCTACAGTGTCTGTTTTTACAGACACTATATGCGTAGCTATGGTTGAACGTTACAGTAGCTATACGCATTCAGATCGGAGTGGAGGCCTGTACGTTGTTTGAGAGATGTGCGCCCGTGTGCATATGTGATTGCGCACCTGTGAGCCGGTTTCAGAAATGCGGTTCTCCGTGCGTGCGTGTGTGTGTGTGTGCGCGCCGCTTTTAAAATATGCATGAAGTGTGTGGGTGTGCGACCGGGTTGGGAGAGGGAAGAGATGGAGAATGATAAAAAAAAAGAAAAAAAAAGAAGAAGGCGATGGGGGATTGGTTGGGGGCGAGTGGAATTAGGGTGTGTAGGTTGGACGAAGCAAAGAAAGAAAAGGGGGGGACGTGTTGGAATAAAGGGTAATAGAAAGCATCGGGGTGGGGTAGTGTGTGTGGAGGGGTAGGCTGATGTTTGGGTAATGGCGGGTGAGAGGGGGGGTGTACGGGTTGGGCTGGAAGGTGCGTCGAGTGACAAGAGCCGTCGTGGTGAGGGCGGTAGGGAAGAGGGGTCGAGCTGTGTTATGAGGGAAGGGTGTGGGGTGAAAATGACAAGCGGTTGGGGGGAGGGACGAGAGGTAAGGGGGATTGTTTTTGTATTTTTCCTCCCCTTTCTTCGTCTCTTTCCCCTCTTTTATTTATAATTTTATTTTTATTTATATATTTTTATTCTTCGTTATTTTTCGGGTTTTTTTTTTTAAAGATGAGGGTAGACTGGTTAAGATCGAGGGTGGAAGCCAGAAGACAAGGTAAAGGAAGATGGCAAGGATTCAGGTTGGAATAAAGGGGATACAAAGAGGGTGGGGGTGTTTTGATGGTGGAAAGGGTCTCGGTTGGGGTTAGGGTTCGAATGGTGCGGAGGTAGGGAAGAACTGTTGTATGGCTAGTTGCGGGAGTGCGTAGCGGGAGGGGAAGTGCGTGTGTGTGTGTGTGTCTATGTGTGTGTGTCTATGACATATATATATATATATATATATATATATATATATAGAGAGAGAGAGAGAGAGAGAGAGAGAGAGAAACAGAGATAGATAGATAGATAGATAAATAGATAGATAGATGGGTGAATAGATAGATAGATAGATAGATAGATAGATAGATAGATAGATAGATAGATAGATAGATAGATAGATAGATAGACTGAAAGAGAAAGAAAGAGGGAGAGGGAGAGAGAGAGAGAGAAACAGAGATAGATAGATAGATAAATAGATAGATAGATGGGTGAATAGATAGATAGATAGATAGATAGATAGATAGATAGATAGATAGATAGATAGATAGATAGATAGACTGAAAGACTGAAAGAGAAAGAAAGAGAGAGAGGGAGAGAGAGAGAGAAACAGAGATAGATAGATAGATAAATAGATAGATAGATGGGTGAATAGATAGATAGATAGATAGATAGATAGATAGATAGATAGATAGATAGATAGATAGATAGATAGATAGATAGATAGATAGATAGACTGAAATTGAAAGAAAGAGAGAGAGGGAGAGAGAGAGAAGGCGTGTATGCGTGTATGTGTGTGGAAGAGAATTACAATGTGTAAGTTTTTAATGGAGAAAGGCGCGTATGAACGACAAAGCAATATTGCGTTTGAGAAAGCGTATGCAATACAGAAAGATGTGTTTGTGTGTGTGAGTGAGTGTGTGAGTGAGTGTGTGAGTGTGTGTGTGTGTGTGAGCGTGAGAGAGTAAGAAAGGGTTGCGAAAGAAAGTTGTTGTGTGAGAGGCAAGGCAAGTGTATATGTGCATGTGTGTCTTAGACAGGGTGTGTATGTGATATAGAATGTGTGTGTATGAGAGAAGCTGTGTGTGAATGTGAATATGTGTATGCGATAGAAAATGTATGCGTGGCTCATAGATAAAGAGTGTGTACCTGTGAGATATATAGTTTGTATGTGAGAGAATGTGTGTGTGTGCGTGTGTAAAAGATTGTGTGTGTGATGGAAATAGCATGGATGTGTGTATAAGACAGGGTGATTTATATATATATATATATATATATATATATATATATATATATATATATATATATATGAGAGAAGAGGGATATGTGTACGAGAGAGAGAGAGAGAGAGAGAGAGACATACTGACACTGTGTGTGTGTGTGTGTGTGTGCCTGGCATGTCTCCCCCAAACTGATGAGGGCGGAATAGGTTGTGGTGGGTTAGGGACAGAGATACACATAAGGGAGGTGGACGAGGTAGGGGGAAACCCGTGGAGGGGATAGCTTAGAGAGAGAGAGAGAGAGAGAGAGAGAGAGAGAGAGAGGGAGAGAAAGAGAGGGAGAAAAAGAAAGAGTGAGAAAGAGAAAGAGAGAGAGAGAGAGAGATTTTATAGAGAGAGAGAAAGAGAGAGAAAGGGAGAGAGAGAGAAAGAGAGGAGATTAATAACGAACAGGCAAACGACAAAAGGCGTGTGTGTGTGTGCGCGTGTGCGTGTGTGTTTGTGTGTGTGTGTGTGTGTGTGTGTGTGTGTGTGTGTGTGTGTGTGTGTGCGTGCGTGTGTCCGAGCGTTTGGAAGTGTCGATGATGGGAGGGGCGAGAGGGATGGGTGCCAGTGGAGAGAGGTAGGTGAATGTCCTTACACGGGCGTGTGCGCATGTGTTGTGTGTTGTGTGTTGTGTGTTGTGTGTTGTGTGTACACTTTTGTGTGAGAATATGAAATAAAGTCTTCAATGTGTTTGTCGTTCACATAGAATCTTTCTTACAGGTTCTTCTTCCCCGTGAATGTGAAAAAGCTCGTGTTGCGTGTATGCGGATTAAAACGTCTTTCGAAAAGAATGAATTAATACATACATACATACATACATACATACATACATACATACATACACACACACATACATACATACATACATACATACATACATACATACATACATGTGTGTGTGATCTGTCGTCATACCCGTGGTTTCCTTGCCAAAAAAATGACAATTCATCGATGATTTTCCAGCTGCCTTGGAATTGTAAACGCTACAGGTATGACGACATCGAATATATGACAGATAAGAGTTATATCATACTGTGATTTAATGACAATTTCTGAGAAAAGTATACAGATATATATATATATATATATATATATATATATATATATATATATATATATATATATATATATATAGAGAGAGAGAGAGAGAGAGAGAGAGAGAGAGAATGTTAGTTTGCTTGAAGCATTGCTGGGAATAGTAGTAGTATGCTTTTAAAAGGCTGTGGGCAATGCAAATTCCGGGTAAGATGTAAGCTGGAAAGAACAAAAATAATAAATCGAATTCGAAATGTGACTTACTATTTATTTTTTCTTAAAATCTTACATGACAGCAAGTGTGGTGTTAGCTGTTTGTGTGATGTCCGGATGATTATAAAAATCATTTATTTAATATTTCGGGAAAAGAAACTTCCTTTTGTCAAAAATAATAAACACCAGAAGAAAACTCCGTCTGTACAGAGAATCTGCCAAAATGGATGACAGAAGGTAGCGTAGGAGCAAACCAATTCTGTAGAACAGCCTACCACCTCAAATGGCTCACAGCATTTAATCAACCTACCCAAGACAATCCTAATAATACAACCAACGCTACCAATTCCTTCCCTGTCTACCTACTTGACCACCCTATTGCACCCACCACCTAGTAACCACCTACTTGATCAAAAACTTTCTAGATTAAAACAGAGGATCCTTGATATACTCCAACAAGAACAACCCCACATCACCCCTAACATCACCAGATCCCAACGCTTTACTCTAAAAAAACCTGAAAAATAAAAATCTAGTTTACTTACCCTCTGATACAGGCAAGGAATTCTGTATCATCTTTCAAGACTCCTACAACACACTCGCCCTCGAACACCTTAACAACAACCTATACACCCCGCCCCTAACATTTCAGCCACATTAGTCCAAAACTCCATTAACAACACCTGGTCCCAAATCTGTATCACACGTAACCTTCCCCAAAAATACAAAATCAACTTCACCACCAAAAACAGCAAACTCCCCACCTTCTACCACCTCATTAAAACACACAAGACCAACACACACACACACACACACAAATTAGACCTATAGTCTCTAGTATTGAAGGACCACTCTATAAAATCTCTTGGTTTCTCTCTCAACTACTCAAACCACTACTCTCCACCTTCCCCGCACATGTCAGCAGCTCCGACCAAGTAATTAGCAGACTACACTCACTCCAACGCCAACAACTACAAACAAACAACTATATATTTAGCCTAGACGTAATCTCCCTCTACACCTCAATACCCGCACACCCAGCCATAGACCTCATCACCGACCACATATCTTCCTCTGACAATTTAGAGCTCTTCGGACTAACACCTACTGACATCCTTAATATATTATGCATCATCATCGACAACACATACTTTACCTTTCAGCAGCACACTTTCAAACAAATATCCGGCCTCCCCATGGGTTCTAGCCTTTCCGGTCTCTTAGCCATCACTTACATGAACCGGTTAGAGCAACGAGCATTTAACTCCTGCCTCTCCTATATATTCTTCTCCAGATACATAGACGACATTCTAATCGTCACATCCTCTCGAGACGATGCCACACAAATATTCAACATCTTCAACAACACCGACCCCCACATACAATTCACCATAGAACACCCCAACGATTCTGGCTCACTCTCTCTCTCCTTGACTTCAACCTTAATATCACCGAAGATGGCTCTATACATACTAACTTCTATAGGAAACCTGCCTGCAAAAACCTCTTTATACACTTTAAGTCTGCTCTGCCCACAAAAGCCAAATTAAGTTATGCCCATAATGAAATCACCCGCATACAAAACAAATGCTCTTCTGCTGCTGACAAAATAACACACACTAAAAACTTCCACCAAACCCTCCAAACTAATGGCTACCGCGCTCAACCATAGCCCACCTAAATAAGCCCAAAACACATAGACACCGCACCCTCTCTAACACCTGTTTCTTAAAACTCCCTTTCTTCAGTGATAACATTACCACCTCCATCCGCAAGGCTATACATAAGGAAAACCTTGATATCCAACTAACCCATACTGGCACCTCCTTACGCCAACACCTATCTAAGAAACGTACTAACCACACACCCGAACCCTGCTCCCTGGCTAATTGCCCTATGCCCAACACTGGTCTGTGCCATCGCACCAACTGTGTATATAAACTACAGAGCAATAAATGCAACAAATTTTACATCGGAAACACAAGACCACTACATCTGCGCATCAAAGAGCACATGAACGCCCGTATATCCTCTTTCCACAAGCACACAGCGATATGCTAGAATACTCAGCGTGATATTCATGTCTCCATCTTAGCGTCTGTCAGAAACATTGGGAACCTTAGAATCACAGAATCAATCCTCATCTCCAGATTAAACCCCTCACTCAATCAGCGTCACGAGCTCCACTCACTGTTCATTCTATAATAATCTACCATCTCACCCACTGACCAACCCTTATATCTAACACTCATTATATTCCATTTCCACCACTTCACTCATTACTTACCTCCTATATTAAATCATCACACACCCAAACAATCAAATAGGTCCCTCCCCATATGAACATCCATCCCAACACACATTGAGCCACAAACCAACAACAATAATCAACCTACTCCACTAAAATATTTAAAAATAAATAATAAATAATAATAATAATAATAATAATAATAATAATAATAATAAATAAATAAATATAGACATAACTTAAATAAATAAATTAAAAATTAAAAATTATATATGATAATAAAAATAAATTAAAAATAACACTAAATAAAGAAATAAAAACAAGATGAAAAATAAAGAATAAATAAATAAATAAACAAACAAACAATAATACATATATATACATGTATATGTATATATGTATATGTGTATATATACATATATATGTATATGTATATATACATATATATATATGTATATATATATATATATATATATGTATATATATATATATATATATGTATATATATATATATATATATATATATATATATATATATATATATATATATATATAGTCTAAAGAAGCTTTGAGTTATTTTAAACAAAAAGACAAAAAAAAAGGAAAGTGCAGTTTAAATTCCCAGAGAAACTAACTAAATCCAAAATAGTGTAGACTTAACATTTGTTGGAAAATTTCATAAATAAATAATATATAATAGTAAGTAAATAAAATAAAAAGGGGGATTAAGTATCTAACAGTGAAACAAAAGCAGGAGACCTTAACGTAAGCATCTAATATTAACACGGGGATCTTCAGCTGTTTACCATGAAACTGTTTCGGAGATTTAAAAACAGGACAGTTATATGCATGGCTCTCCAATGGTACAGATAAAACTACCATTTCCCCAATAATCAAGTGTCGAAATAATTCAGCTTAAAATGTTACTTATATATACATAAATAAATAATAAAATAATAATAATAATAATAATAATATATTACCTTAAAACTACCGTGTGATATGGTAATTTGCATATCAAATAAAATTCTTTATAACAATAGTAATACTAGTAATAATAATAATAATAATAATAATAATAATAATAATAATAATAATAATAATAATAATAATAATAATAATAATAATAATAATAATAAAATACTATCTAAACACTACACCTACGAACCATTCTGCGATATGGTAGCTAGAAATAAAATTATATAGGAATTAAGGTTGCATTAAAAAAAAAAAAAAAAAAAAGCTTTAGTACCTAACTAATAACTTAATACACAGACTTCTACCGACCGAATCTATAAATTAATTCGCATTAATGACCCGTATAACAAACAGTTATTCCCCTACATCGTCTCCACAACCGAATTTAATCCTATAGTAAATAACATTACATTAATTCGATAAACTAATTTGATGAAACTCACAATTAATAATACTTCTTGAATATATGATAATCAATAAATTTAATAAAATCTAGAATATTTAAAATGAGAGATTAATTACTTTACTTTATATTAAAATTCTTAAAATACGGAGAGAAAAATACGAAAATAAAACACACTGAAAAATAAAAAGTAAATAATTAAAATATAAATAAATTAAAAAATATATATATATTATTAAAACTAACAGTTAATCGATCACCATACAATACCTATCATTTATCCAATATTACACACATATTTTTGAACACCACATTTATATATATAACACAACTTTAAACCTTATTTTCTATTTCTATTCTCTGCGGGACTGGTTTTCTCCTACGCTGTCCTCTGTCTTCTGGCATCCATTTTGGCAGATTCTCTGTACAGACGGAGTTTTCCTCTGGTGTTTATTATTTTTGTTAAAGGGAAGTTTCTTTTCCCGAAATATTAAATAAATGATTTTTATAATCATCCGAACATCATACAAACAGCTAACACCACACTTGCTGTTATGTAAGATTTTAAGAAAAAATAAATAGTAAGTCACATTTCGAATTCGATTTATTATTTTTGTTCCTTCCAGCTTACATCTTACCCGGAATTTGCATTGCCCACAGCCTTTTAAAAACATACTATATATATATATATATATATATATATATATATATATATATATATATATATATATATATATATATATATATATATATGGCTTTACGCGCTCCACTACTTTTGGAGTTGCTCCCCCTCCTGCTCCAACGCCCAAAATTGGAGCTAGCTCCTCTCACGCTCCCCATTTTCAAAAAGGAGCCGCACATGCTCCAACTCCTATAAAAAAGGAGCGGCTCTTTTTTAGCGCTCCATAATGAAAATATAATTTCTTTCATAAACGTTCTATTCTGCCAATGAGTGGTCGAAGGACAGGGGTGGGCGTCAAAGGATCTCGTCAATATGGGTGGAGATGTCACTTTAAGTGTAAGACCGTAAGATAATATTTGACAAAATTTCGCTAATATTTTGAGAGTTATAGGAGAACATGTCGCACGAAGTATAGGATTATACGTAAATTTTCGTTTCCTGATAGAAATAGAAAAATCCCTGAAGTATTTTAAAACAATTTTAATTTTCATTACATTAACAACCTATTTTTCCAGGGGAGGAAAATTTGACCCGATATTTTTTCTATTTATTTTGGAAGGGAATTTAGATTTGTTTTAAGTAAATAAAGTTTTACTTTTAAACATTATTAGTGATTATTTTCTTTTTAAAGAAAACATTTCTCTGGGAGAGGAGAGACAGCCAGGGCAACATTAATCGCTGTGTTGTTGTTTAATATTTGTTTGTTTTAAGAACGTAACTATATTGTATAATGTATATTATTATTTATAACAGAGAAACGCGCAAGTACTTTCAAACAGAATCGAGCAGGGATTGCAGATCATGTTGGCAAGATTCTTTTGTATTTTGAGGTTTTGCATGGAGTAGATGGATATGCTGATAGGAATACAGATGGGGAAAGAACTTTACAATTTGGTCTTGCAATGGACACGTTGGTTGTAAAGACCCTTTTTAGGAACAAGGAAAGACATCTTGTCGTGTATGAATATGGTACAGCAAAGACTCAAGTAGATTATCTGCGTGTTAGAAAAAAGGACAGAAAGCGCTTGAGTTGTGTGAAAGTAAGACCTGGCGAAGAAATTGCAACACAGCACAAACCTGTTATTTGCAATTTCACGTTGAAGAAAGCTCATGAGGTAAAGAGAAAGTTTATTCCCAGAAGAAATGTGAGTAGGTTGAATGAAGAACACGTGAAACGCGAGTTTAGAGACCAAGCGATGAAGTGTTCAGTTACCAGATCGACTACACGAAGTGTGGAAGAAACACTGTTGGCGGTAACAGACCAGAATTGTGAGTGAACGGAAGAGCCCCCAAAACATAGGGTGACATGTTGGTGGAATGAGGAAGTTGAGAAGTGTATCAGAGATAAGCGCGAACGAAGAAGTCGGTGGATAAAAGGTTTGGTGAATAAGGATGTGTATCTGGAGGCAAAGAGGGAAGCAAGAAGAACAATATATGAAGCTATGAAGGAGGCTGAGCAAGTCAGGTTTCCAGTTATGCTACGAAGAGATGGGCAAAAGAATGAAGTATTCAGGATAGCAAAACAGATGGCAAAGACAAATAGGGATATTGTTGGAGAGAGAAGTGTATTCGAAATGACAATGAGGTGTTATCGACAAATGAACAGGACAAAAAGGGGGTTTCGAAATGCTATTATGAGAGACTATTGAATACTAGGGTTAGGGTTGCCATGGAATCGGGAAAAAGTCGAAGTTTTAGTATCTGGTCCAGCCATAGGAATTGAGAAAGAAATGGCACGGGATGCTGTAAGTAAGATGAAGAAAGGTAAGGCTAAAGAACTCTCAGGCGTTATTGCAGAAATGTTCAAGACTTCAGGTGAAACAGGCATTGAGGTGATCACATACTTGATAAATTAGACAATCGAAGTAGAATTGTGAATTGTTACCACGGTAAAAGTAATTTAAATTGTTACCACGGTAAAAGTAATTCAAATTGTTACCACGGTAAAAGTAATTTAAATTGTTATCACGGTAAAAGTAATTCAAATTGTTACCACGGTAAAGATGATTAAAGAGGTTTAATATTGATGGCCCAGGTTGGATTGAGCAGCAAACAAGAAGTCCGATAAGCATAGATGAAATGCAGTTTGGTTTTATGTCTGGACAAAGTACCATTGGTGTCTATATTTATCCTGAAACAAATGCAAGAGAAGTGCATTGGTAAAAAGAAGAACCTGTATTTTGCATTTTTGGATCTGGAGAAAGCTTTTCACAGAGTACCAAGAGATTTTGTCTGATGGTCTTTGCATAAATTAGTGGCAAACGATTGGCGAAGATTGTTCAAACAATGTAGAGAAATGTTCAAAGTCGTGTTAGAATTAACAGCACGTTTATTGACAGCTTTATGTCAAAGTATGAATATATCAGGATTCTGTATTGAGTTCGTTGCTTTTCATTTGTGTTTTAGAAACATTGTACAGGGAGTTTTGTACGGATTGTCTGGAAGAGATGCTGATGATTTAGTACTTGACTGTGAAACAATGGAAGGTTCACATGTTAAGTTAAAGACTTGGAGGAATGCTATGGAAAGTAAAGGTCAGAGAGTGAATGCTACCAAGATCAAAGTGATGATCAGTAGTTAAGGTTAGGATTAGGGTTAGGGTTAGGATTAGGGTTAGAAAGTTCCCAGAAATAAGAAAAGTTCCACTGTTCAGTTAAGAGAAAAAGAGTCATTTTTGTGGTACTTGTAAGCATTGGGTACACAAGAAGTTTCGTGGAATTACTGGTCTTTTAGACAATAGAGACGGATGAGAATGTTGTTCAGAAGTTCTGTTACCTTCGTGATACAATTGGAGCACCGGGATGGGCTGGTGCTAGTGCGATTGCAAGTTAGGAGTGGATAGAGTAACTTCAGAGGACGTAGATTATAAACAAGTCATTACTAACTAGCAGAGCGTTACCACTGTCGACCAAGGGAAGAAGAGTCTATCAGGCATGTGTATGAAGTGTGATGATGTATGGAAGTGAAACCTGTCCAGTGAGGGTTGAGGACATGCGTTGCATGTAGAGAAATGATATGATGGATGTGTAATGGGGGTCTTAAAGATCCAATTAATTCTGATGACCTCAAAGGAATATTACATCTGGGCAGTATACGGAGACGCGTGCAAAACAGGAGACTTCAATGGTTTGGTCGCGTTGAAAGAATCGATGAGAGGTATTGGAGCAGGGTCAGTTTACAGGGAAAGGCAACAAAAAACATGCGAGAAAGTGGCAAGGATGGATTTTAAAAAGAGATGGATAAATAAAAACCTGGCCAGAGATAGGTTAGTTTGGAAGTTAGCTTCTAACAAGCGTCCAACGCATGCCAGCGTGCAAAACGAGCGTTAAACCGACGACGACGACGATGATGATGATGATGATGATGATGATGATGATGATGATGATGACGACGATGATGATGATGATGGTGATGATGATGACGACGATGATGATGATGATGATGATGATGATGATGATGATGATGATGATGATGATGATGATGATGATGATGATGATGACGACGACGATGATGATGACGACGATGATGATGATGATGATGATGATGTAATATTAAAAAAATTTTAATTCTTTTCTTTATTACCTTTAATAAGCAGAGAGTGACCGAGAGAGGGATATATATATATATATATATATATATATATATATATATAGAGAGAGAGAGAGAGAGAGAGAGAGAGAGAGAGAGAGAGAGAGAGAGAAAGAGGGAGAGAGAGGATAAATATTAGATACCGTATGAAATAAGAGCGAGGGGGTCAACCAACATACTACGAGCGAGAGAGAGAGTTTGAGTGAGAGATAAAAGTTAAGAAACTTATTTAGTCAATTGCAAACTGCGGCTAACTAAAACTAAAAATAAAAACTGAGGAATATTTTAGCATGTATTTTAAAACCAGAAATGACTTTGCATTCGACAGTTTCAATATTTGTTTCGGAATTTTCAGATGATTTATATTATTGGAATTATTCTCACAACGTTTCGGTCGATGTTTGTTCACATTACATTTAAATTTCTGCATGTTACTAGAGTCAGAGAAACGGAGAACAAGGAGGGGGGATCAAAGGAAAGCAGTTTGAGAAAAGAAACTATTAGAACAGAAAGCTTCCCGACATCCGAGAACCTCTACATTGAAAAAATGGGATTTTGCTGATTGTCGGTTGGTCAGGGGTATTTACTTACCAGGGCAGCAGGTTTATCCGGGAGCATTTCATTAAAATACTTGTAAAAAAAGCACTTTATGATTTTAATAAGGATTTAATTAATATGAAATCATAAAAATAACAATTGAATGTTAAACGGCAGTGAAAAGATTGCTTTAATTTATCAAGAATTAAAAGAAAAATTTAGTTGTACCATCGACGGCACTCGAACCCGCACTCCCTGATTCAGAAAACAAGTGCATCATCCATTGGAACATGGAGGCTACGGGATATAAATTGGTAACACTTCATGTATATAACCTATTTTTCAACGAGTAGGTGGATACTTTAATCCTTTTGAGGGTGGGGGGATTTTCGAATTTTATAAAATATTGGGAGCAAGAATACAATAAGGACCCCAGTTCATTAACACAACACGCAGAACATGTTCCGGAAGTCACCGGCGTCTTCCGGTTCGTCTTCCGGTTGACCTTGCAATACACTTTTTCTTAAAATACACAACACGAAATATAGAATGTTCTGCGTTTAAATTTTTTTTTTTTTAGTAAATAAAAGTAAAACAAAAAAAACGATAAATTGTTTTGTTTATTGCAAAACGAAAGATTACAAGTCAGCCGATTTTTTAAAAAGCGTATACATTTCGTTTATTTTATTTACAAGTTGTTTTGTAAATAGCGACCACGTGTATTGCGAGGTCAACCGGAAGACGAACCGGAAGACGCCGGGGACTTTCGGAATATTTTCCGCATGTTGTGTTAATGAACTGAGGTCCTTATTGTACTCTTGATCCAAATATTGTTATTTCTTTTGGACTCGTATTTTAAAAAGAACTTAACAAATTATTCGAAAACGTCTGATGACTAACCCTAACCCTAACCCTAACTAACACCGAGGGCGAATGTGTACACGATTTATGTGTGTTGTTTTCAACTAAATAATTATTGTCAATAATTATTGTTCAAATTGAAAGGTGTTTCTTTCTATTGAATAGAAATTATTATATTATTTATTAAAAATAAATAAAGTAATGTATTATTGTTTTTACCAATTTATAAAAATCTTTAAACGTTTATTTGAAAAATAAATCAAAGATGGCCGTTACTGTAAACATCTTCCGGGTTTGTCAGAGTAGAAGGAAGCGTAGTTATGTGTGTAGGAGGGAAATCCTCCTACTTCCTAATAATATATGTAAGAAAAATTTGAATATTGACCGTAAGTATAATTTTGATAACATTGATTCGAGGTACAATTTTAAAATATGTACAGGAGTTGTTTGTGGCTAAACAGAATCAAATATTGAGCTTTTGTTGGTTTAACGTATTTTTAATTTTTTTATATTTTATTTTATTTTTTTTATTATTATTATTATTATCATCATCATTATTATTATTATTATTATTATTATTATTATTATTATTAACAACAACAACAACAACAACAACAACAACAACAACAACAACAATAATAATAACAACAACAACAACAATAATAATAATAATAATAATAATAATAATAATAATAATAATAATAATAATAAGCCGTGGGACTCAGGAGAAAGACCTAAGTGTCATGATGGACAGGTGCTCCCTCGTTAGCCAACATGGGGGACCCGGTCCGCATCATGTGAATGTTGGCCCTTCTCATTTCAGAAACAAGACAACGGACAAGAACCAGGTAAGTAACCTCTCTGATTCCAGGTATGACAAGGACACAGACCAGAGACAAGAAAACCAGAGCGAAAACAGCAAACTGGAAAGATATAGAAAGAAATGGACCACGAAAGAGAACAGACTGGTGATGGAGTGCTACTATAAAAGCCGCTACCCTACAGAAAGAGGCTACTGAAAACGAATGAAACATCCCTGGGACATTGCTAGTGACTACCATACAACGGAACAAAGGATAGCAGATCAAGCAAGACAGATCCTCAAGCGAGGATGTTTCTTGGAGATGGAACTGACGGAAATCAGACAGAAGGTTAATGGCGAAACGGAGCAAGAAACACCACCAAAGTAGACACCACAGGAAGAGGACGGGCAAAACATACACACTGAAACTGAAGAGATTGAAGACTACGGAATCACAGAACCAGATGAGATAGAAGACTGCGGAACAACAGAACCTGCTGAGATAGAACTCAACGAAAAAGAAGCAAGTGAAGTGGAGAACATTAGACAATACATGTTAGAAAACAAAACAAAACTCTCATCTCTCAGGAATGAAGTAGCGAAGAAGCTACAAGCAGAAACAGAAAGAGTAAACAGACTCCTCACACACATCCCAACAGAAACTATTACAGACCTAAACAACCTGATATATGCAGGGGCAAAATCGGTAAGTATGAAACTAAGAAACGAAGAGAATGGACAAAAGAGAGGACCGACAAAACCTGGATGGGAAATCAGACTGGAAACCCAGATCACCAAACTTCGGAAAGAAGCTAAAACCGTGAACAGAAGGAAGGAGGACATGAAACGATTAAGAAGCAAAAATCAGAAACGCAAGGAAAAACTAAATGAGAAACATGAAGAAATAAAACAAAGGATAGCAGCAATAGAAGGAAGACTGAGACGATACAGGTACAAATCAGAACAGAGCAAACAGAACAGGACCTTTGAAAACAATGAAAGCCAGTTTTACAAAAACGTAAATGGAGAAAAAACAACAACAGAGCAACCGAACCCAACAGAAACAAAACAATTCTGGAGCAAGATATGAGAAGAACCAAAAAAGCACAACAAGAATGCCCAATGGTTGAAAAACATGAAAGATGAACTGCAGGAAATCGAACAAGGAACCGAAACAGAAATCAACAAAGAAACGATCAAGAAAACTCTAAGAAAATGGCAAACTGGAGAGCACCAGGTGGAGAGCACCAGGCCACGATGGAATACATGCATACTGGTTTTTAAAATTCACGACCCTGCATGAAAGAATAGCGCAGAAACTGAGTGGATGTATCTGCAAAACAGACGTACCAGAATGGATGACGGAAGGAAGAAATACACTAATACAAAAAGACCCCAAAAAGGGAACGACCCCCAGCAACTACAGACCGATAACATGTCTACCAATAATGTGGAAAATTCTCACAGCACAACTGAGAGAACAAATCTACCAATCCCTGGACAAACGTGGACTGCTCAAAAGATCCTGAAGGAGGTGAAGAGCAGACAAAAGAACATAACCATGGCATGGATTGACTACAAGAAAGCCTACGACAGAATCCCCCAAACATGGATAATTGAATGCTTAAAAATATACAAGATACCAGACAGGATTATTAATCTCATCCAGAGAGCAATGGAAACATAGAGACTAAAACTGACAGCCGGAGGACAATACCTGTCTGAGATAAAAATATAGAGAGGCATTTTTCAAGGAGACTCTCTATCACCACTATTGTTTATAATAGCCATGATGCCACTCAACTACATACTCAGAAAGTGTGATGCCGGATACAGGTTTACGGATACAGAACAAAGAATAAACCACCTGATGTACATGGATGACCTGAAACTGTTTGCAAAAAACAAAAAAGAACTGGAAAAGCTGATAAATACAACCAGGATATTCAGCCAGGATATCCAAATGGAGTTTGGAATAGAAAAATGTGCACTGCTAGAGATCAAAAGAGGAAAACTGGAGACGACAGAAGGTATAGAACTCCCCAACCAAGAGGAGATAAAGGCGCTAGGAGAACAAGATAGTTATAAATACCTGGGAGTTCTGGAAGCAGACACAATCAAATATACAGAAATGAAAGAGAAGATTGGAAAAGAATATCTACGAAGAACAAGGAAACTCTTAGAAACTAAACTATATAGCAGAAACCTAGTAAAAGGGATAAACACATGGGCTGTATCACTAATAAGATACTCTGGACCATTCATAGGCTGGACCAAAGAAGAACTCAGGCACCTTGACCAGAGGACTAGAAAACTAATGACTATGCACAATGCATTGCACCCAAAAGACGATACGGACAGACTCTACATGAAAAGAAATGAAGGAGGTAGAGGACTGGTAAGTATAGAAGACTGTGTGGAAGACACTAAAAAAGAGCTGGAGAAATATGTAACCCAGAACACGGAAAGACTGATCACCACAGCAAGAGATACCAGCCCAACAAACAACTCCGGAAGCACTGAACCCAGAAACAAAAAGACAAGAAAGGAAAAGTGGGAAGAAAAACAACTACATGGACGCTTTATAAGACTCACAAGCGATGAAGCCAATAAAAACAGCTGGGCATGGCTAAGAAAAGGACACTTGAACAGAGAAACGGAATCTCTGCTGACGGCCGCACAGAACAATGCGATTAGGGCAAACTTTATTAAAGCAAAGATAGATAAAACCCAGGAAAACAGCAAATGCCGATTGTGTGGACAAAGAGACGAAACGATAAATCATAATAATAAGTGAATGCAGCAAGCTAGCACAAAGGGAATACAAGAACAGACATGACAGTGTGGGGAAAGAAGTACACCGGGAAATGTGCAAACAACTGAATTTCGAATATGCAAAAAAACGGTACAAACACAAACCAGAAACTGTACTAGAAAACGATAAACACAAAATCATATGGGATATGAATGTACAAACAGACAAACCCATAACAGCAAGGAGACCGGATATGATAATAATCAACAAGAAAGAAAAATCCTGCAAAATCGTGGACTTTGCCGTTCCAGCAGACCACAGAGTGAAGATCAAAGAGACGGAAAAAAGAAGCAAATATACTGAACTTGCCAGAGAATTGAAAGGAATATGGAACATGAAGAAAGTCAGTATAACACCAATAATCATAGGAGCACTAGGAACAGTCCCCAAAAACATGGAGAAAAGACTAGGAGAAATAGGAATCAAAGGGATAACTGAGACCATACAAAGGACAGTAATGATCAAAACAGCTACAATCCTGAGAAATGTCCTCGAATGCGGAAACCAACCCACATAAGCAACGAATGGAGAACAAACACATGGAAGCACAAGACAACAGAACCGGGGAAAATACAACCGCACGAGAGAGGCGCAAGCATAGGCTGACGCCACGAAAATTATGGACAGAGGGTCGAGGAGAGAAAGCGCAAACCAGACCTCCACTGGAAGAGCGCGGACAGCTCTGGGACCTTGGGAAGGCTTGTTGCCACTCGGGCCCCAAAGGGGACCAATGGCCCTTATCAGCGGGAAATCGTTGGTAGGTGGCTGTTGCGATACCGCAAGGTCATCAGCGGTGATGAACGAAAAGAGGTGGAGCATACTGGAAGTCTGAGGAGACTTGTTGTCACTCAGACTCCAGGGAATACCACAGGTTGTCGGCAGTGGGCGATCACTGACGATGACCAGTGTGATAACTCCTAGTGAGTAAAAAAAAAAAAAAAAAAAAAAAAAAAAAAAAAAAAAAAAAAAAAAAAAAAAAAAAAAAAAAAAAAAATAATAATAATAATAATAATAATAATAATAATAATAATAATAATAATAATAATAATAATAATAATAATAATAATAATAATAATAATAATAATAATAATAATAATAATAATAATAATAATAATAATAATAATAATAATAATAATAATAATAATAATAATAATAATAATAATAATAATAATAATAATAATAATAATAATAATAATAATAATAATAATAATAATAATAATAATAATAATAATAATAATAATAATAATAATAATAATAATAATAATAATAATAATAATAATAATAATAATAATAATAATAATAATAATAATAATAATAATAATAATAATAATAATAATAATAATAATAATAATAATAATAATAATAATAATAATAATAATAATAATAATAATAATAATAATAATAATAATAATAATAATAATAATAATAATAATAATAATAATAATAATAATAATAATAATAATAATAATAATAATAATAATAATAATAATAATAATAATAATAATAATAATAATAATAATAATAATAATAATAATAATAATAATAATAATAATAATAATAATAATAATAATAATAATAATAATAATAATAATAATAATAATAATAATAATAATAATAATAATAATAATAATAATAATAATAATAATAATAATAATAATAATAATAATAATAATAATAATAATAATAATAATAATAATAATAATAATAATAATAATAATAATAATAATAATAATAATAATAATAATAATAATAATAATAATAATAATAATAATAATAATAATAATAATAATAATAATAATAATAATAATAATAATAATAATAATAATAATAATAATAATAATAATAATAATAATAATAATAATAATAATAATAATAATAATAATAATAATAATAATAATAATAATAATAATAATAATAATAATAATAATAATAATAATAATAATAATAATAATAATAATAATAATAATAATAATAATAATAATAATAATAATAATAATAATAATAATAATAATAATAATAATAATAATAATAATAATAATAATAATAATAATAATAATAATAATAATAATAATAATAATAATAATAATAATAATAATAATAATAATAATAATAATAATAATAATAATAATAATAATAATAATAATAATAATAATAATAATAATAATAATAATAATAATAATAATAATAATAATAATAATAATAATAATAATAATAATAATAATAATAATAATAATAATAATAATAATAATAATAATAATAATAATAATAATAATAATAATAATAATAATAATAATAATAATAATAATAATAATAATAATAATAATAATAATAATAATAATAATAATAATAATAATAATAATAATAATAATAATAATAATAATAATAATAATAATAATAATAATAATAATAATAATAATAATAATAATAATAATAATAATAATAATAATAATAATAATAATAATAATAATAATAATAATAATAATAATAATAATAATAATAATAATAATAATAATAATAATAATAATAATAATAATAATAATAATAATAATAATAATAATAATAATAATAATAATAATAATAATAATAATAATAATAATAATAATAATAATAATAATAATAATAATAATAATAATAATAATAATAATAATAATAATAATAATAATAATAATAAATTAAAAAAATAATAATAATGATAAAAATAATAAAAATAAAAAAATTTAAAAAAATAAAAAATATCGGAATCAAGAAAATAAATTTAAAAAAAAAAGGGTGATTCTTTCCAGGGATTTCGTTTCCGATAAAAGACAATTAAGTAAATGAAGGCGCGAAAGCCAACTCAATGAATTATGTAAAATCCAATATTTATTTTAAAAGACGATAAATTGGGTACTCTTATAGCTGACGCACCATATTTCCGTGACTTTGCGTCGTCGACGTTCGGGCAGGTTACGGAGGCGCCCGAGAGTTGACGATGCAAAAACTGCCAAACGCTAAATTGAAGACGGGCAGCCGATAAATTACGACAAAGAAAATCAAACTAAAATACATATATACAAATAAAGAACGGACAACTGTTAGTAATTAGATGTTTATTTTTGTTCTTTTTTGTCAAAGGAACCATTTGTTAATCAAATGTTTTTTGTGTGTGCACCGGAAAGTTTCAAATGATGATTTTGTTTGATTTGTTAAGCAAATGTTATTGTTTTTTCAAATTTTATTTTCAATGTTTTTATATTTACATTTTTTTCTTGGTAACATAAACATCGCAACAACAGTTTTTAAGCAATTTTTTTGTTTGTTTTCTTATTTTAACGAAAACAAATTGTTTATATGCAAATGTTTCTTGATTAATAGCTTCGTCAACTCTCGGGCGCTTCCGAGACCTGCCCGAAATGTTGACGTCACGGAAACATGGTGCGTTGCCTTTTGGCTAAGATCAAAGTGTAGTATCTGTTCCGATGGATACTGCACGCCTGTCCTTTGCAGTTCTAGGAGGTCCACCCTCCCAGGCTTTGCCTCCCCTCTTTGGGGAGGAGTAAGTTTATTGCTTACTGTCTGAGGCGCCCCTACCGGGGAATGCCGACGGGGCTGCCCAGGCAATTTTTAAATGGCCAGAGTGCTCACCTCTCGAGCGCTGGCTTTTCAAACCCCACTTTCTCGACCCGATCTTGGGTCACATCTTACTTGTGGGAGTAAGATAAAACTGGCCTTGTGCCTAACTCCTGGGGAGGAGTAAATAAAACTATAAGAGTACCGATAAATATATAGATGTGCAAAAACATACACAACCTGTAAAATGAGCAAAAAAAAAAAAAAGCATTACCTATTTGGTTGATTGTAACCCTAACCCTAACCCTAACCCCCTCACAACAACCAAATAACGCAGACCTCATGGTCTGTCTTCACGGAACGCCAGCGCTGAAGAAAATCTCACTCCCTTGAAGAAGACTGGCGTTATCGAAACGTCTTCGTTAACTGGTATGTACCCCATACTACCCACCTCTACTACCACCACCACCACACATTGAGTTCATTGATCAAGAGGTGAATGGCGTAAAACAGGGGCGGCCAACCTTTTCAGAGTGAGGGCCAGATGAGACTTTTAGAAGGAGATCGCGGGCCGGAGTTAAAAACGAAATCTCAGAATTACTATATTTTGTTTACATGAATAAATTGTACAAAAATTGCATTGAACACTCGACAAATCTGATATTTTTTCTCAAGAGACTTCTGTATGTGATGTTATAAAAGGCGCCGACGAAGAGCCATTTTGGAATCATAAAAAATAATGACGGGGAAGTAGCAAGTTGATCGAGCATTCGTTTTGACACACCTCACATAAGTTCTCTGTTTCATGCCCTTTCCTCGTCTCTCGTTTCCTCTTTGCTTCTCTCTTTCTCTTTTTCTATTTTTATCTCAGGCCAACGATTTGAAATTAATAGTTAAAGAAAAATGAAATATACATGCATCATCGCTCGCTGCTATTTATACATTTTTATCCCATTCTAAATCTTAATTGAAACCTACTTTTACGTCTATGTCACAAAATGATATGAGTTTTACTGGGAGGTCCGCAGGCCGGATTGCAATAATAAAGCATAGCCGGGTGGCGGGCCGGACGCTAAACCTTTGCGGGCCGGATGTGGCCCACGGGCCGGAGGTTGCCTGCCCCTGGTCTAGAGTCACTCCGGGAATGGATCGTCAACTGAGGAATAAGAAGTACATAAAAAAAAACACAGCTAATCAAGATATCAACAACTCATAAAATGTTCTTAATTTAAAAAAAATTAAAGTATATATATATTTCTTTAAAATTATTTATTTTAAAAAAATATAATAATATATATATTTCTTTAAAATTATTTAATTTTAAAAAAATATAATAATATATATATTTCTTTAAAATTATTTAATTTAAAAAAATATACAAATATATATATTTCTTTAAAATTATTTAATTTAAAAAAAATATAAGAATATATATATTTCTTTAAAATTATTTATTACAAAAAAATATAAGAATATATATATTTCTTTAAAATTATTTAATTTTAAAAAATATAAGTATATATATATATTTCTTTAAAATTATTTATTTCAAAAAAATATAAGAATATATATATGTCTTTAAAATTATTTAATTTTAAAAAAATATAAGAATATATATATTTCTTTAAAATTATTTAATTTTAAAAAAATATAAGAATATATATGATAATTTTATTTACACAGACATGTACAAAATCTTCGACACTGGCATGTCGATGTTATCGATCAACAGTTACTATAAACTGAGATCTCATCAGGCAGAGTAAGAATCCGATCTTAACCTCAGATCATATTTGGAGGGAACCTATATATATATATATATATATATATATATATATATATATATATATATATATATATATATATATTTCTTTAAAATTATTTATTTTAAAAAAAATATAAGAATATATATATTTCTTTAAAATTATTTAATTAAAAAAAATATAAGAATATATATATTACTTTAAAATTATTTAATTTAAAAAATATATAAGAATATATATATTTCTTTCAAATTATTTAATTTAACAAAAATATAAGAATATATATATTTCTTTAAAATTATTTATTTTAAAAAATATAAGAATATATATTTCTTTAAAATTATTTATTTCAAAAAAATATCAGAATATGTATATTACTTTAAAATTATTTAATTTTAAAAAAATATAAGAATATATATATTTCTTTAAAATTATTTAATTTAAAAAAAATATAAGAATATGTATATTACTTTAAAATTATTTAATTTAAAAAAAATATAAGAATATATATGATAATTTTATTTACACAGACATGTACAAAATCTGCGACACTGGCATGTCGATGTTATCGATCAACAGTTACTATAAACTCAGATCTCATCAGGCAGAGTTAGAATCCGATCTTAACCTCAGATCATATTTGGAGGGAACCTATATATATATATATATATATTTCTTTAAAATTATTTAATTAAAAAAAAATATAAGAATATATATATATATTTCTTTAAAATTATTTATTTCAAAAAAATATAAGAATATGTATATTTCTTTAAAATTATTTAATTTAAAAAAAATATAAGAATATATATATTTCTTTAAAATTATTTATTACAAAAAAATATAAGAATATATATATTTCTTTAAAATTATTTAATTTTAAAAAATATAAGTATATATATATATTTCTTTAAAATTATTTATTTCAAAAAAATATAAGAATATATATATGTCTTTAAAATTATTTAATTTTAAAAAAATATAAGAATATATATATTTCTTTAAAATTATTTAATTTTAAAAAAATATAAGAATATATATGATAATTTTATTTACACAGACATGTACAAAATCTTCGACACTGGCATGTCGATGTTATCGATCAACAGTTACTATAAACTGAGATCTCATCAGGCAGAGTAAGAATCCGATCTTAACCTCAGATCATATTTGGAGGGAACCTATATATATATATATATATATATATATATATATATATATATTTCTTTAAAATTATTTTTTTTAAAAAAAATATAAGAATATATATATTTCTTTAAAATTATTTAATTAAAAAAAATATAAGAATATATATATTTCTTTAAAATTATTTAATTTAAAAAATATATAAGAATATATATATTTCTTTAAAATTATTTAATTTAAAAAAAATATAAGAATATATATATTTCTTTAAAATTATTTATTTTAAAAAATATAAGAATATATATTTCTTTAAAATTATTCATTTCAAAAAAATATAAGAATATGTATATTACTTTAAAATTATTTAATTTAAAAAAAATATAAGAATATATATATTTCTTTAAAATTATTTAATTTAAAAAAAATATAAGAATATGTATATTACTTTAAAATTATTTAATTTAAAAAAAATATAAGAATATATATGATAATTTTATTTACACAGACATGTACAAAATCTGCGACACTGGCATGTCGATGTTATCGATCAACAGTTACTATAAACTCAGATCTCATCAGGCAGAGTTAGAATCCGATCTTAACCTCAGATCATATTTGGAGGGAACCTATATATATATATATATATTTCTTTAAAATTATTTAATTAAAAAAAAATATAAGAATATATATATATATTTCTTTAAAATTATTTATTTCAAAAAAATATAAGAATATGTATATTTCTTTAAAATTATTTAATTTAAAAAAAAATAATAATATATATATTTCTTTAAAATTATTTATTTAAAAAAAATATAAGAATATATATATTTCTTTAAAATTATTTATTTAAAAAAAATATAAGAATATATATATTTCTTTAAAAATTATTTATTTCAAAAAATATAAGAATATATATATTTCTTTAAAATTATTTATTTCAAAAAAATATAAGAATATGTATATTTCTTTAAAATTATTTATTTCTAAAAAATATAAGAATATATATATTTCTTTAAAATTTTTTATTTCTAAAAAATATAAGAATATATATATTTCTTTAAAATTATTTATTTCTAAAAAATATAAGAATATGTATATTTCTTTAAAATTATTTATTTTTAAAAAATATAAGAATATATATATTTCTTTAAAATTATTTATTTCTAAAAAAATAAAAGAATATATATATTTCTTTAAAATTATTTATTTCTAAAAAAATAAAAGAATATATATATTTCTTTAAAATTATTTATTTCTAAAAAAATAAAAGAATATATATATTTCTTTAAAATTATTTATTTCAAAAAAATATAAGAATATGTATATTTCCTTGAAACTTGCAATTACAAGAACTAAAAGTCTTTCGCTGGTTCAAGGTTAAATACGTCGATTTTAGGCGGAGTTTAGGGTTTCACACTTAGACTCGCTAGCTTAATGGGCAGTCGGCCTGAAAAGCGTTTCTTCTCGGGGTTGAGAAAAGCAATTCACTCGAGGCGGAGTTCAAACGGCAGTTTTCAAAAACTTCTCAACTTCGAGCTCAGAACGCTGCCTTGACTCTTTAAAAATTACGATGGTCGCACCTTTTGTATCAGGCAAGGTAACTTGGCGTTGTCCGTCCATATTCTACTTGTCTCATCCAGTAAGCGATTCCATTGGCTGCTTACTCACAGAAGTCCGCCTCTGTCACTTATTCGCCCTCCCTCTCGACTGACCTGCAGCAACTTTATCGGGGCGTATCTGTCTCTGTCCGAAGTCACCCGGATTTGACATCGTCCAAAATATGACCTCTCGCTAACTGGGTTGACCTCTACCTTTACGATCAGCCGTCATAATTGCGAAATCTGACAACGTTGTTTCCAAAAAAAAATTTTTTTTTTATTTGTGCGACTTTCAGCTCAGAAATACAAAACAATAATTTGCGTGAAAAAGAATGAAAAAGAGATTCCGAAGCGCTTTTTACTCGTATAGCTTCTTTCATCGAACTGCTAGCATTTGGAATTCCCTTCCTACTCCCTGTTTCCCTGACTGTACCGACACGCAGAAATGTCAATGCAATGTGAACAAACTCATCACCTAGGATGCCCCTATCAATCTGGCTCCTAATTCACAGTATCCCCTTCTTACGTTTCAGTGACAACCCGACCCCTTGTTTGGGATGAGTTAAAGTAAAAAAAAAAAAAGTATATATATATATATATATATATATATATATATATATATATATATATATATATATATATATATATAAAGTGGTGCACTAAAAGCGAACTTTTAGGAAAGGTAACACCTATTGTGAAGAGTATACAGCTCAATATCCAGGATAGAGAATCTAAATATATATATATATATATATATAGGTTTTTTTGACGTGGTTGTCTATACATCTGAGGAGACCTAATTAAAGGGGTCGAAATAAGTTATTATGTGTACAACCTTAATGTGTGTATAGTTTTTCTTTTTATAATTCTATTTTGCTCTGTTTAAATTACATTGAGCTCTGTTATTCAGATTCTCTACACAAAATTGAAATCTACACACTATATATATATATATATATATATATATATATATATATATATATATATATGAAGAAGAATGGAAAGGAATTAGAGAAGCAAAAGCCAAATCAAAATTCAATTCAATTGCCCAGAGCAAGGTATATTCCGCAAAAAGGCAATTTATTCAAGTTAAATTTTCCTTAAGCCAGGCTTTTCAAAGATCAAAATCTTATCATCAGAGGAAGTCGCTGGGATAGATAAGTTGGCAAAGGCCAAGATTTAAAATTTGAAAAAATAAAATAAAAGTTGTAGGGAAAGAAACACAGGGCAAAACTCTGCCCGAATGCAAGCAAATGTCCGATAGCTAAAAAGTCCGGAAATAGGAGTATATATATATATATATATATATATATATATATATATATATATATATATATATATATATATATATATATATACTCCTGTTTCCATGCACCACACAAGTCCCTTTCACCGACCCCAACAGCAAAATATATATACAAATAGACGGCGTTTCGATGGGATCTTCCCTAGGCCCAATCTTCACCGAATATTACATGACAAATATAGAAAATACAATTTTCTCCGACCCAACATCTAAACCTAATATATATATATATATATATATATATATATATATATATATATATATATATATATATATTTAAATTCCCGAAACAGTTTTTTCATGGTAAACAACTGATGATCCCTTAAAATAGTGTTAGAAACTAACTAATATAATAACTGTAAAAAATAAATTGACTTACATGAGTGATTTTCCACTGGAAGACTTGGGACTATAAATTTTTTTTTTGTTTTGTTTTTTTTATAGTTTTAATGGTTGAGAAACTTCCGAGACTATATATATATATATATATGGTACATGTATTATATTAGTTTCTGTAGAAACTCCAGTGTCTGTAAAAAAGTGCTCAATAACACACACACACACACACACACACACATGATGATGATGATGGACTGTCCCGTCGATTGCGACGTATGAGGTTCCAACAACTTTCATTTGTGTCTAGATCGTTCATGACACCTGAGTCCGGCAAGAGACCTGCAAGGAAAGCCGCAGACAGTGCAAGAGTGTGAGTAATCGGATGCCAGGTGTGGAGCACTCTCTCTAGCTTTTCGCCTAACTCTGGCAGTTCTCATATTATCCACACAGGTCTCGTTGAATCTTTCCAGTCCAATGCAACAAGCTGCTCGCCATGTCTTCCTGTCTTTTGTACAGTCTTCAAAGTTTTTGTGAGGTACTCCAATTGCCGTCAGCGCATCTTTCAATTTATCTTTGTACCTCAGCAAGGGCCGACCAACATTCCTGTTACCACAAGCTTACTGACTGTACATCAGTGCTTTAGGTATCCTCCCTTCGTCCATTCTTGCTACATGACCAGCCCATCGCAATTGAGACTGCAACAGGAAACTTTCAATTCCACCAATATGGCATCTGTTGTAAAGATCGGTGTTAGTGACTTTGTCCTTCAAACTAAGTCCGCATATGGTCCTAAGGCAGCTCCTGTGGAACACATCCAATTGGCGAATGTGATGCCGGTAAGGCGTCCACGCCTCACATCCATAGAGAAGACCTGTCAATATCACAGCCCTATACACATTGATTTTTGTCTTCAACTTAATGCCTCTGCTACTCCAAAGACGATGTTTCAGCTTTCCGAAGGCATTTGCCGCTTTTGCAATTCGGTTTACGATTTCATCATCAAGTGAAGCAGCAGAATTAACTTTGCTACCTAGGTAGGTAAAGTTTTTGACATAGTTCATTGGTCTGCCATCCACTTTGAGTTTTTCTAATGGAAATTCATGGACAGGCTGATTTTGTTTCACTCCTTGAACTTGTTTAGGGGTAGGGCATGGTTGATGGACCACCTCAGTCTTCTTTAAACTGATTGTTAAACCAAAAGCCCTACATGCACCTGAAAATTTTGTCAAAAGATTCTGAGCTTCTTCAAAAGAAGTCGCGATCAGGGCAGCATCATCTGCAAAGAGAAGGTCCCGAATGATGGCCTCTCGAACCAAGGTTTTGGCTTTAAAACGCTGATGGTTAAAGAGCCCACCTGTGGTTCGGAATTGAAACTTAACACCTGTGCTTTCATCAGTGAATGCGTGCCGAAGCATCACCGAGAAGAACAATGCAAACAGCACAGGTGCCATCACACAACCCTGTTTCGTACCGTTGGTTACTTCAAAAGGCTCTGAGGTTTCCCCATTGGAAACGACCTGTGCTTTCATCCCTTCATGAAAGGAGATTATGACATCAAGCATGTTGTTGAGGATTCCAAGCTTATGAAGAACTTTCCAAAGTGCTACGCGGCTGACCGTATCGAATGCTTTTGTCAAATCAATAAAAACAATGTACAGTTCCCGATTTTTTTCACGAACTTTTTCAGCAACTTGACGAAGGGCAAATACCATGTCGATTGTACCTCGACCAGAGCGAACACCACATTGGGACTCTGGGTAAATCTCATCAATAAGATGTCTGATGATCCTGTTCAGAATCAACCTTGCAAGAATTTTACCTGCAACAGAAAGCAGAGATATCCCGCGATGATTATCGCAAGAATTCCTGCTTCCCTTGCTCTTATAAAGATGCTTGACATTACTATCCTTAAAGTCCTGTGGGACTCCGCCAACTTTCCATATCTCCACAAACAAGATGGTCAGTTTTTCCTCGAGTGCTCTTCCGCCATGTTTGTACACCTCAATGGGGATGCAATCTCTGCCCGGTGCCCCTGACGATAGCTGTTTTTTAGCTTGAGATACTTCCTGAACTGTAGGTGGAAAAGACAGTTCCGGAATTTCGGGATGCGGCGGAAGAGAGGAAATGATGTTTTCATCAGTCACCGATGCAGAGTTAAGGACAGTTTCAAAGTGCTGCTTCCAGCGCTTAAGGATAGCAGATTTGTCAGTTAGCAGTGTTTCTCCATCCTCAGCAAAAACTGGGGCAGAACCATTCATTTGAGGACCAAACACCTCTTTCAGGCCAGAGTAAATTGACTTAGAATCCTTCCTGTCGGCTGCGTCCTGAAGTTCCGCAGCCTTGGATGACCACCAAGCCTCTTTCAATGCCCTAAGTGCCTTCTGAACTTGTGCTTTGTGAGCTCTATACGCCTTCTTTTTTACTGTGGAATTTTTGTCCTCGAGCCATGTTTTGTGGCAAACATGCATTTGGTCGATAAGCTTCTGCACTTCAGTGTTGTTTTCATCAAACCAGTCTTGATGTTTCCGCAAAGGGAAGCCCAAAACTTCAGCAGACGAGTCATAAACAGCATTGCGCAATGAATCCCAAGCACTTGAAACGTCACTATTTACCTCTACAGAAGCTATAGCGGTCGTAACTTTTTCCTTCAGCTCATTTTGTGTATCTGCCTGTTTTAGAGGCAGAACATTTAGGCGTTTCGGAACAGAAGACTTTTTCACTCTCCTCTTGTCTAAATGGAAGATGGTCTTGCCGACTATAACAACAGCTACTATAGAAAGAGCGTGTTATCTTAAAATCTTTGAGGTCGCGCTTTCTGGTAATTATGTAGTCAATGAGATGCCAATCTTTTGATCGGGGGTGCATCCATGATGTTTTTCGACAATGCTTTTGTTGGAAGTATGTGTTTGACACACTGAAGTTAAATTCTTTGCATAACGTCAGGAGTCGCAATCCATTTGAATTCATTTTTCCAACACCATGGTGACCCAGAACACCAGCCCATGTTTGAAAGTTGAGCCCCACTCGAGCATTGAAGTCTCCCATCAAAGCAACCTTATCCTTATGCTGAATTTTTTAGATTAAGCTACGCAAATCATTGTAAAGATCAGCTTTGCATTGATCTGAACTATTCATAGTAGGGGCATAACAGCTGATAAGTGTTGCGAATGTGTTGTTTTTTAGTGGAAGTCTTAGGGTCATAATACGATCTGAATGACTTACTGGGAGTGTTGGAAGTGATCTAGCAATTTCCGTCTTCACTGCAAACTCTACGCCAGATTGACGTGGTTCGTTTTCTGGTTTACCAGCCCAGAAAAACGTGTATCCACCTTTTACCTCACACAGCTGTGAGTGACCAGGCAGACGCGTCTCACTAAGGGCAGCAATATCTACATCATGTTTCCTTAATTCCATTGATACGAGGGCCGTTTTCCTTTCTAGTGACGCATCACTATCCTGCAATGTGCGCACATTCCAAGATCCAATGTTTAGCTTCATAAATTTCTTTGTTTTCTGACTGCTGTATTGGATAACTAGACAGCTGCAGTAGGCTGACAAGTCAAAGAAGGGCATGCAATGTTTAGGGCTCCTTTTATCGCCCCCTCCCTGAAATAGGGAAAGCAGTGCTGATCCTAGATAGGTCTGCTTTGTCACTGGTGGAGGACACGAACGGCACAATTGCCCAAAGATTTGTGCCAAACGGCCATCACCCACCAGCCGCCACTGTGTAGAGCGCCAGCTAGAGACTTCCAGCAATATCCTTTGCCTGTCCCCGTCGCCTTTACTCTCTCGCCAGTGGACCCAGAAATACTCATGTCGATTTTAGAAAAACTGCTAGAAAACCCACACGAATGATTTGATTTGAGTGGTGAAGGCTTGTGTAGGACCATCCACACTTTTTGGAATTGTTGATTAAACAAGATCGGTGCAAATGAGTGCCACAGAAAAAGTCAGCAACAACCCTCAGGTTATACATCAGAGTTTTCCATCTCCTAGACACCTGCCTTAACAAAGGCTTAGGGGGCATCTCTCCTAGTGGGTTAAACGCGCCCCCAGATACCAAACTGGAAATTTCCCTGATCCGGCGCCATATACATATACATATACATATATACATACACACATATATATATACAGAGAGAGAGAGAGAGAGAGAGAGAGAGAGAGAGAGAGAGAGAGAGAGGTTGAGACAGACCACTACCCAGTGGCAGGGGGTTAGATTGGTGAGTGCCGGGACGTATCTGCATGCCAGCAGGCCCTGCACACTGCACCTCTGGGGTTCTAACCTACTACGAGATCTCTAGTCTATTAGCCTGGGGCCGCAAAGCACCCAGTTACCATAGTGTACCACGAGGAGGTCAGACTAGAGTCTTGTCTGGGGATAGGCTATATACCAGCAAGGGAAACTTACTCACTCGGCTCCCTTTTCGCACAACTAGTGGGCTATCTGGCGGCTAAGCAAATAGCAAGAGTAGGAAGCCCATGCAACTACAAGTACGCTCCGCTGTAGCACTAGACGCATCACACAGACCTGTGGATAACAACTCCACCACACCATAACACACACATATATATATATATATATATATATATATATATATATATATATATATATATAATACGTCAATGAAAATTAGTAAGACCTGCAAATGGAAGCAAATCGGTATTTTCAGTTGTTCAAAACAAGGAGTAGTTTAGTTAATAAAAATATTTATTTTTCATCTCTTTCTTTCCTTAAACCAGGCTTTTCAAAGATTAAAATCTTATCATTAGAGGAAAAATTATGATTGATAAGTTGACATATATATATATATGGAAAATTCTTATTTTTAATTTATTTTTTATTTTTTATCTTATTTGTTTTTGATTTTTTTTACATGTGGGGCTCTGAAATACCTGACTAGTTCATAAGCACAGGCCTACCCCCCCTCGGTGTGATGGCCCCGTAGACCTCGTTGGGTCATCCAACTAGGAAAATAATAAAACTGATATAAAACTGGGAGAGGGAGGCCCCCTTAGTCCTGATCGACAACCTTCCTAAAGCTGAAGTCTTGAACAAAATATTAGGATTGCAAACCTAAAATTGCTTAAGGCGTAGATGGGCTCTGCCTATCGCCTGGCCTTTGCACTCCTTTGTCTTTTAGCTAGGTGCAGAGGTAGTAGCGCAGGGACACCTCAAAGTACTTGGCCTTGTTTCCTCACTAGGACAATGAACGCCGTCTCTCTTTCTCTCTATCTGGCCAACTTGGGGAAAATTTTTTGTCACTAAGTCTCACATGACTATTCTGGGTCGCTCTTGTTCCGACAGGTTGAGGGTACAGATTAGACAGCTTGTCTGGCTGCTGTTTCTGACTGTTAGTACAAGAGCCCTAACTCTTAGGTGTCGATAATAGCGGCTGCTTCTTCAAAAGTTGTGTAATATCGTGGGTAGCTGTACGTGCCATGTCGCACATGGAAAAGGACCTTACAGTTATCCCCGGCGGGCTTTCCCGAGGCCACAACCCCCATGAATCAAGTCTCGACTAATGGCCTGGTTGTGTGAGCTAATTGGTACTAAACAAGCACCCACTTTGCCCTCCCAACTCTATCTAAAACCAAATGACAATACAAAGTAAAAGAAACAAACCTCAACCAGACATCCACCAAAACACTTTTCGCCTCGGCCCTTGAGGTTAGCATTCACAAATATCCAGGAACTTAGAACCAACATCAATGACGTAGAAACATTTCTCCTAGTAAACTCTCCGGATATCCTAGTACTAAGTGAAACAAACCTACAATCCTCAATCTCCTCACACCATTTTGATGTAACTAATTACCTCCCGCTCTACCGTAAAGACTCTGACAACCATATGCACGGGCTAGGAGTTTATGTCTGGAACACCCTCTCCCTGACTAGAGAACATAGGTTAGAATCAGATGACCAAGCCTACATGTGCTTTAGATTGACCTTACAACATAGCGTTAGTTACTTATATTTCTTATACAGTTCACCTTCGACCCAGGACTGTACCCGGCTTAACCCTGTCTCTGAAAGCATAGATACAGCACTCTCACTTGACTCGAATGCCCAAATACATGTATTTGGGTGACTGGCTGGTAACTCCAAGTATGATTTCTCCTTAGAGCACTCCCTCTCACAGACTGTCACTTTCCCGACCCGGCTCCCTGATCGTGTGGACCACCAAGCCTCACTTCTCGACCTGTTCTTGACCTCTATGCCCGAAGCTTGTGTGACGAATGCTCATAGCCCACTTGGGAACACTGATCACCTTGTGGTAATGATTGATATCACCCTAAAATCTCGTTCCAAAGCTGATGAGCCGTTGCTTAAAACGACGAGATACTACAAGCAGGTTGATTTTAGTGTCCATCAGCGATCACATCAGCGACGCCCCATGGAGTGAAACCTTTTCACTCCCTTCTGATCAGTGCGCAAATGAATTGACCGAATGGGTCAAAGCAAGCATTGAAACATATGTCCCCATGCGAAAATTCTACAGCAAGCCCTACTCACCACAATGGTTCGCTTCGGAATGTGCAGCTGCTATTGCACAGAGGCAGCAAGCATCCCAACAATTCGGCCACCATAAGTCAACTACGAATAGACAGAAATTCATAGAGTCAAGAAATAATTGTAAGGCAGTGATAGGTGAAGCAAACAGAAGGTATACGGAGATGACGAGAAAACGCATTCAGTCACAGAAACTAGGTACTCGTGATTTCTGGAAAGTCTACAATAGTGTGATGAACAATGGAGAATCGACAATCATCCCACTATCGAACCACAATGATGTTGTTTGCACGGCAACTGATAAGGCTGGACTACTTGCCTGGCGTTTCGCCTTGAACCCAACTGTGTACTCAGCAAACCACCCCCTCCCTGAATTCCTATTGCGGACTGAAGCCAAACTTGATAACTTGGTCATAACTCCATCCCAGGTCAGGGACATTATAAAAACACTTGACACCTCCAAAGCCTGTGGCCTGATCTTATACCAGAAATAGTAATAAAGAAATGTTTTGCTGACCTAGTCCCTGTCCTCTCCAAACTGTACAACAAAAGCATCGCTGAATCTTGCTTCCCTCATAGCTGGAAAATTGCTTCTGTGGTACCAGTCTTCAAGAAGTCTGGAGACAGAACTGATCCTCAGAACTATCGCCCAATCGGTCTACTCCCGATCTTTGCTAAAATCTTTGAATCCTTAATCAATCTAGCGATAGTCTGTCACCTTTTTAATGCTAAACTTTTTTCTGACCGCCAGTATGGATTTAGAGAAGCATCATACACTGGACAAGGCAGGTGAAGCTAGGGTGGTAGCGCTTGATATATTCAAAGCCTTTGACAACGTCTGGCAAAAAGGTCTTCCCATAAAAATCAGTTTATATGGTATTACTGGACAAATATTTAATATAATTAAATCCTTCCTAACCAAAAGAAAGATCCAGGTCGTCCTCGATGGCCGTTCATCCAAGAAAAATGATATGAATGCTGGTGTACCCCAGGGATCGATCTTTGGACCTTTATTGTTCCTGATCTTCATAAACGACCTCCCTGATGACATTGTGTCTGAGATGGCTATATTTGTGATGACACCACACTGTACTCTCGTCATGTGGGAAAAACGGATGCGCACATATCCAAGGCAATGGGTGAATCCTTAGAAAATGACCTCCAGTCTGTAGTGGATTGGGGTAAAAAATGGATAGTAACTTTTAATGCCGCAAAGACAAAGCTACTTTCCTTCAATAACTACAAGAAACTTCTCCAACCACCGATTGTCATGGCAAATAACACCCTACCTGAGAGTTCATCATTCAAACTCCTCGGCCTAACTTTCACAGATAACAGGAATTGGAATAAATACATTGAAAACATTGCCAGGGCTGCTGCAAAGAAGGTGGGCTCCCTCTACCGTGCTAGAAAACTCCTCACACCTGACATTATCCTGTATCTCTACAAAGCCACCATCTGCCCATGCATGGAGTATTGTTTCCACATCTGGGCTTGGGCATCATCTACTAGTCTCTCCCTCTTAGACAAGGTCCAAAAAAGAGTTGCTAACTTGATAGGTCCTTCACTATCCACCAAGCTCCAGCCTCTGTCCCATCGCCACAATGTTGCATCCTTGTGCCTGTTTTACAAGTACTTCAATGGATTGTACGCTGATGAACTTGCTGCTCTGGTGCCCCCACAACGCAAATTCACTAGACTAACCCGACAATCTGCCAAATCCCATCCATTCACGGACTTGAGATGATCACAAAAGAAGGGGTTGTTCTGAAAGACTGGAATTTTAATACAATTGTTACAAATGTACTGTAGTTTATGGGGTCAGAAATGGATGGTAACATTTAATGCTGCAAAGACAAAGCTCATTTCCTTCAACAACTACAAGAAACCTCTTCAACCTCCGATTGCCATGGCAAATAACACCTTACCTGAGAGTCCAACGTTCAAACTCCTTAGCCTAGTATTAACAGGTAACATGAATTGTA